>HG814338.1:0-48201 GCA_000576735.1 Penicillium fuscoglaucum FM041
TAATAAGATCATCTTTACCAACCATTGCAGGTGCCTTAACACCCATTGAAGTAAGAATAGAATTGAATCAAATAGGCAGATTTGATATGTGTACGGTATGTGGGCCTCCACTACAGACCATATCAACTCGTTTGTTGCGCTTGTAGTCTTTGGCCATCCATTAGATATGTGACTTACTCTTATTTCTCTCCTTCTCTCTTCATCTCGTTTACTTGCTCTCTTTGCCCCGCCACCTCTTCACTTCTTCTTCTTCTTCTTCCTAGATTATTCCTGGTTTCTAAATTAGCCTTACAGCTGCTTTATTCCCCTGGAATATCTTTTGATTCGCCATCGGCTTATTCACATCTCGTTCCCTGACAAGCATCCCACTCCATTCCAGCATGGTATCCTTTCTTCCAAGTGACTGCATGTTTTGCAGCAGATGTAGTTTCAGTGGCCACTTCGCTAAAGACTGCCAGAATCACTGTAGGTGGTGCCATGAGTTCATGAAGCCCAACCATTCTTCCATCTGCAAACATGCACCAACCTACTATCAGTGTGGAGAGAAGGTTGTCTGCAGGCTAGGCCAACCTGCTTTACTTGTGGTCCGATCAGTCATTCCAAGAGTAAATGCCCTCAGCAAAATCCCAAACTTCCAGGCGATTCCCAACCCAGTTTTGCACCGGTACAAGATCCACCGCAGTCCACTCAGATCACATCTGAGGCAAGACTCCCGCTTTTCCTCTTATCGTCTAGAACCTGCCTCTGACTAAAGTCATTTAGCTTCAACACTAGATCAATATGCCAGAAATGGAGCCTCTGGTTCTTTTGCCTGTACGGAAACTGTACAGAGAAGAGATTAAGGACCTTCTGATTGAACATTGTGCCTATCACTCCGTTATTGATGCTGTTGGTGGTGAAAAGGACTTTACCGAAATGGCCTCGAACGCAATCGACTCTCGTGTTCTTGCTATGCAAGGCAAAATAATGACAGTGGAGATTTATATAATATTCACCAGCTTTAGTTGAGAAAAGTTAATATATGCCAGGCTAGATAGAATGCGTTTATCGTAGATGTAAGCGCCCGACCCTTAGTCCCAAACCAATGGTGTACTGCGGCATTATAACCGATTCTCGAGACATGGATTACTGGCGTGGCTATGTTGGACAGGCCTCAATGTTAGCAATTCGCATCCCTCAACATTGCTGTGCAATACGAACTGGAAAAAGCAATACTCTACACAATCACATTCCCACAAAACCTTCAGCAGCAGGTTACCGCCACGGTACTTTTATTCAACTCTGGATTATAGAATTTCCTACTTGTACCTAGATCTCGACAAAAGAAGTATTCGAGAATGGTTTGGAAATGTCTTTCGCTCGTGCATTTCAAACACTTGCCCCAGAGTCTGACTCAAAGGAGGAGAGACTAATGGCCAATCGACTACAAAAAGAGACACCTCAGACAACAGAGGTGAATTGAATTGCCTATCGAAAAGGTCTCAAACTTCTCATAGGGTGCCATTTCAAGGGAAATGAATCAAAAAAAAAAGGGAAGTCAGCCCCTGCGGGCGAAAAACATCCCCACGTCTATGCAACCACAGCCTCGGAGAGTGACCCAGGCATGCGGTTTATAGCAATACTGTGCAAAAAGAATAGAGCACGACGGCTGCATGATTCGAACATGCGCCCGCGAACGGAATTGATTTCTAGCTGTGGATGTTGTTAGTGAATGTTTTGGTGGACTGATATGTTGAAGAGAAACGTACTCAATCGCCTTAGACCACTCGGCCAAACCGCCGCTTAGTAATCTAATAATAAAAGAAATGATACATCAGTGTGCGGACACAGGTGTACAAGAAGCCAGGGGCGGTTTCTTGTGGTATTGTGCCTAGATATTTCTTAAGATGCCCGAATTAAAGCTGCATGAATTACCATAACACCGCGGGAATTCTTCAATTCCTCCAAGGTCGACAAGATCAACACCTTGAAAAATGGGCACCAAATGTGACGCTATTCGCACCTATACAAATCGCGGGACTCCCTCATTATTCCTAATACTCCGTAGGCATTGAACCCTTCTCACTACGCAATCGTCTCTCTCATTTGGACGACCGAAGGGCTACAATGCCAGTGAATATCAAATTTTCAAATTTGAGGCTTTGTATTGTGGGAAATATCTTCAATATGGGAGCTTCATTTACAATACACTACTGTACACTACTGTATAGAGCGATATTAAAAGGATGTATAAAACCAGACATCTTCAGGCACTAATATTAACGACAAGAAACCGCATCCGACCCCCGGACGCTATACACCTGCATAGTGAGCGGATTTAAACTTCCTAACGGAATTTATTTCTATCTATAGTATAGATATACTTGTAATAAACCAACACATCCAGAGAGAGTATTTAGTTAAAACTATATTTCCTTTTTACATTGAAGCCATGCAAAAAATGAAAAAAAGATAGAGCACGACGGCTGCATGATTCGAACATGCGCCCGCGAACGGAATTGATTTCTAGCTGTGGAGATTGTTAGTGAATGTTTTGGTGGACTCATATGTTGAAGAGAAACGTACTCAATCGCCTTAGACCACTCGGCCAAACCGCCGTATATTTGATAAGCGAAAAATTATGCGTTCATGAGCCAATCATCTTTCAACCAGAATTTGTTTCTATCTACGGAGTAGCGATGGGCAGACTTTTGATAAAGCAAGACGTCCAGAGTTAGTCAAAACTATGTATTCTTTTAATGGCCTTCCAAGTTCCCTTATGTGCCGACAAGGGCGAAGACTCGTTTGAGGGGTACGCGACTAGCTCTAAGTGGCCAGCCATTGCAATCGCGAATTCATTTGTCGATGCTCTAGATGGTGACTCATTGAAGAGACATGCCGTCAGAAAATTCGATATGTCTTTGTCGATAAAAGGATCAAGAACGTGCCACCAGAACTGCAAGCATTTTTTACATGTGAATTGGGTAAATAAGAATAAGTATACTATGGATGTACTAGAATCTATAACACTACATACGTTAAAAAGGACAGCAAGCTACTATATCAACTAGGGAATACGTCATCTCCAGACTTGATCTCCTACAGACACTAGTAGGCAGTGCGGTTATTTGTCCGGCAATTGGGTGAACTCTGGGAGGTATCCTGACACAGTACCTGGGATGGAGAAGTATATTCTGGTTTCTTGTCACCACGGCAGGGGTGATCGTTATAACTATATCTTTATTCCTCCGTGAGACCGCGCAGTAGTAGGAAATGGGAGTATGGCTCCTCAGTCATGGGACTAATGCGCACTTCAACTGGTCCGGTCAGGAACGCACAAGCCAGACCTCGACACCCAAACTACCTTCACACGACGTCCAGGGATTGTCCAAACTCTCAAAATCGGTCTTCTGTTATGATAATGGTTAGTTCATTCGAGGATCAAATGGGATATCTAGATGGAATGTATTGTCCCTCACGGTACGTACTATCTTCAATATCAAGAAAAGCACCTAAGCCCAGGAAAGTCCCAGAGACTAGATATGTGAATCTTCCAATCAGTTCATATCAAGGTCTTGGCTGTCACGATGTCTAAATAAGAGTTTGTCCTTTAGTCAATAGCGAATCCGATGTATCGTGTTTGAAACGAAGTCGTTCATACCGGCATGTACTGCACGCCATGCTTCCGCAAGACGTTCATCCTTCCACTCAAAGGTCAAACCGCCTGGAACTGATGCTTCGTGAATATTCCAGATTATGCGAGACGCTCGGTTATCGGGGTAGATTTCGAAGCGAATCTTATAGTATGAAGGATCTGTGATATCATATCTCCCACTCTTCCTGACTTTATCAAAGTTCATACTCCACTCAAAGACGTGGTCGTGGTAGTGCCGAAGTGGGTAGGGCTTTGAGGCTGGACCTCGGAAGGAAATGAGGAGGTCGCTTTCTGACTCTGGACTGAGGGTGATTTCTAGCCGGTACTTATAGTCCTTATTCTCATACTTGCCGACGTAGCATTTAAGGGGCAATGGCGGTGCTCCTTGAATTCGCTCCTCGGCTAACCTACTATTTAGTGTAGCAAATCGTTCAAGTGTTCGTCTTTTAGCTTCTTCTGCGAGTTTCACATAATCGGTGGGGTCGGTGAAGTCGAAGAGGCCCTCGATCAGGAGTCGGGCAATCCAGTCAGCAGCATCGCTTATCGCAGTAGTGTTCATGAGGACTACAACAGCTGACTGTGTCTCAGGGAAGATAGCAATGAATGAAGAGTATCCCGGTCCTCCGCCTTGGTGATAAATCATGAGCCTAGACTGGTTTCCAGCCCCGAATACAGGTTGCTCAGGCATTTCCCAAAGTCCCGAGTTTCCACCGAGCAGGCCCACGATTCCAGGAAGCTGTGCTCTCGCCCAGCCAAATCCGTATGATCGTTCCAACAATGATGGATTCTTCATTGCGATATGGTTGCTAATTATGTGCGGAATTTGTTTCAAGACTATGTTGGCGGATGCCGCGGTATTCTGGCTCGCAGCAAATGTTTCCTTGGTCCATATGAGAAGATCACCCACGGTCGAATAAGCTCCGCGTGAGCCTTCGAATAATGTATTCGCGAAATTGGTTTGAAATTCTAATGGACAAGCCTCCCCGTTGCTAAGTGAAGCATGTGGTTCAGCGACATTGTTACTCCCTTCAAACGATGGTCGCAAAGTGGTAGAGGTCATCCCAAGCGGCCGGAATACTTTATCCTGGAGATATTCGTGAAGTGACTGCCCAGATATATGCTCGATTATGTGCGCAGCAATTGTGTATCCCCACGGAGCCATCTGCCAGCTCTCACGGTGCGGAAGTGGGTGAGGAATGCGATCAATAGCTTTCAAGAGCTCTTCGAGGCATGGTTGCGTGTCGCCATTCCCACCGTCGGCTAGTAAAGTTGCAATTTCTCCATCCAATCCGCAGCGATGCGCTAGAATATCAGTTATTGTGGCTGTTTGGGTCCAGTAGACACCAGTATGATCAATCTCGGGTATTATTTCTCTCAAGGGCGTTGTCCACTGAAGCTTTCCATCGTCCACAAGTTTTCCAACACCAGCAGCTACCATTGACATTGTAATGTGCCCGATGCTATATTGGGTGTTTACTTCTGAATATGCCGTTTTGGATTTGTCGCGGAAACCGAAGCTTTCGGTCCACAAAGTTTCTCCATGGTCAAGGACTCCAATAGAAACGCCTGGGACGCCTTCTATTTCACAAATCTGTTCGATCGAGCGGCTCAGTTTCCGTAGTCGCTCAATGGTCGATAGAGTGGCCCTACATGGTGTTAGCGAGCGTACCATTCAGGGAGAGAAAGCTAAGAACCACAATGTGAACTCAACAAACGTGCAACACGTGCATTTTTGATATATTTCGGATGAGAGATCTCTTGGGAGTGCGAGAAGCCAAGTTTGACGGAGGAGTTCCAGGCAGCCTCTGATGTCATGCCACCCCGCGCTACAAAGTACACTTATTAGTTACGAGGGAAATATTTTGAATCCTTATACTATATGTACGTAGTCTAAGTCATCTTAAATCTAATAAACACTGAAACATACAACACCAGTGCTTTGTTTTCCTTTTTTACTCTTTTTTCCGTGTATTGGCCAGAACCAAACTTGCGTCTATTGGTCCATGTGCGGATAGCGAAGTAGCTTCAGAAAACTGCATTCCATGTCAGATACAAACCATGTAGTGGGAAAATAGGTATTGTCTTACATTGCAGCGTCCATGGTAAAGTCCTTCAGAATCGATGGCGGGTGTCTTAGGCTGACAGCAAGAAGCTCCATCACTTTGAAACCGGCCATGCGTGCATGTTCATAATACTCCATTACCGGCCGGTGGAAATCGTTCTCTGCGAGATCGGGCGGCCACACGTTCGGGCCCTAAAGTCCACCTGGTCCAGAGGGAGTTCCTTCCCCACAAAGAAGCCCTATGCACCGTTAGCTGATTTTTCAAAAGAATCGAGCCTCAATGAAATTGACCTCTTTAACATCGCGCTCGAGTTCACCATAGTGAGGGTCGGCTGCTCGCCCGGTCCCTCATAGCCGCGTCGCCACGAAAAGAGAAATCCGCCTCTTTTTCTCCAACGGGGGGTCGAAGAGTGCCTTGCAGGCTGCGAACATTCGCCGCTGGCTCTCTACCGGCACAGTGTGGCCTTCGAAAGAATCCATGTTCCAGACATCCTGTCCGCACTTGCTCAATGACCTTCGCTCGGTTTCTTCCGAGCAGGCATCGAAGTAGTCCCGCGGATCGATTGTGGGGATATACTTATTCTCGTTCTTGACGACGGCCGCATCGACAGACATGATGGCTTATGTGAGGTGTTATGAATGTGTTTCTGGGTAGATAAGACTTAATTTCGGCGTCAATTGTCGTTCTTTCTCTGTTCATAACCTGTCAAATATATTACAATAGCTTTCATTTGGATCTGGCATGGATATATATATTTCCATTATGGGTATTGCATGATTTGCCTCTAGACCCCAAAAGCCACGAGTAAGCACAAAAAACAACCCTTCGCTCATTTTTCCCGCCTTGAAGATCAAATCCAAGTTGATGCGTATCGGTTGGTGGAAGTTTGGTGTCGGTGGTTTCAAGGAAGGGTCCCGAGGCAACCAAATTTGGTTGCACCGAGGGGCAGTGAATTCGGTCACCTTTCTTCATCCCTGTCAATCGCAAGTGGGGTTCAAATTGACCAAACATAGGAACAGGGTTTGTCGACCGAGCAATTCGCTGGTTACATTGTGCTGATTATCCTAACTAGTGTCTTTAGGAAGCTACCTGGCGATCGTCAATACCTCGATAGATGATCGGACTGGGTCCGTAAATCGGCTTGAATATAGCCTAGTTCTGCATCGCAAGAGCTAGAATATCTGGCATGGCGATTTATTAGTTATGATACATAGTCAGCAAAACAAATGGACAGTAGCATAATTCTTTGTCGCGAAGTTTACTCCTCTGGCTGAAATTAGAGCTTACCATGCATCTAGTGACCTAGTATTTTCATCAACCAGCCAAGTGGTCGAGCAGTAACTCAACCATCGCATCTTCCTTGGTCTAGTGGTGATGATTTCCGCTTGTCATTAATACCGATAAGCGCGGGAGACCGGGGTTCGATTCCCCGAGGGAGAGATTTCTTTTTTTGCTGTCTTTTCGTTCAGGTGGAGCTAGCCGTAAACAAGCATTTATGTGCTAGCGGCTCTAGTGGCTCTAGTGGCTTTCTACGGTGGGGCCCTTTTGTGCGCGTAATTCCATAGCCTAGTCCGCCGTCGGGAGGTTGGAGACATTCAGGTAGGCAAGGCCCTACAGCTCCGCCCAGTGCCTATATAGTAATAGAACACGATGGCTTATGGTATAGCTATCGCTTGAGAACAACCAGCTGTCTTACGTCGAGCGTAGTACAAGGTCAATCGGGCCTTGGACGGAAAATTGACATTTCCGAAGCTCAAACGACCAAGTATAATGTGTGATAATGACAAGAACGTTGGGAAATAAAGACTCATACGGGGTATACTAGCTTCTGCCCACGTCCAACGCATATGCCAGCGTCCCGCCAGTGTACTGGCGGATCTCAACCGCGCATTCAGGGTCACTATAGTCAAAGGCATTCTCGGCACCGAAGCGGCGGACCAGGTCCATATTTGTCTTGAAGCAGGTAGGGATAGGGCGAAGACCAGCACTGGGATAGAAGAAAACGGTCCTCAGTTAGCATATGCAGTGAGATGATCAACACAGAGTGAGAGAGTTATACATACAGCTTTAGTAGCTGGATAGCACGTGTGCCCGTAGCGGTGCTGCCATCGGCAACCAAGGCGACGCGCTTGTCTTCGGCGATCTCCAAGTCATTGGGGTCACAGAGCGACCCTGGCACCTTTAACTCGTGGAAAAGGCCCAGCCCGGCAGTGAAAAGTCCCAGACCAATAGAGGCAGCATCGTTCAACGACATTTCGTCAGGTTGATGGCCACAGGGGCTGTCTTTACGATGACTACCATGGGCCATGGGGATGGCATTGTGGCATCATGTTGAATACGTAGCTTGCCAGCTGCCTCGGCCACGATGGTCGTTTGCTGATGAGGCAAAATGGGAGTCGCTGAGGACATTTGGATGTTGAGACGAGGCTTTAGGGAAATTCTGAGATGGGCTTGTACCTACAAGCGTCTCGTATAATTTGGTTGTTTGGAGTCTTTCAGCTTTTCAAACCAGGTTGGCTACTTACCTACATACAGGCTGGTGAGAGTGTGCTTGTGTAGCATGCTCTCAATTCGAGGTGACTGTTACAACCGCCCCTGGACTGGCCAATTACACACTAGGCCAAAAAGACCACTATATCTGAGCATTACGCTCAGGATAGTCTCAGATAGTCCAGGCTCCGTTATATATAGTGCGTGTCATGACAGTGACTATCATTTTGCACCGGGAAATAATCGGTCGACCCTCTCTGTGTTCAAAAGTGATCGAATCAGTAGACCTTCCTGCCCGATATGTGACACGCAGTCAGTTGCCGACTATCCGCGGACCATCCTTTTTTGTATCAAATTGGATGGATCAGTGGCGTCCAAACATATCTTGCGGACACCTATAACACCGAGGCCGAGCAGCCTGCACGATGAAGAGACCGAGAGAGCGAGACATTCTAGACAACTAAGGCAGTTTTCCTTTATGCATAATAGTGATTTGTTCTTTTTTAGGCTGGTTAGTAATCTCCAAATCCTTGCAATTTTGTTAATTCTCGGAATTAACGGCACGCGAAGGAGTCCAAACTCCGAAATACCCTGCATGAAGCAACAGTTGATCCCTGAAGCTTATGCCGTTTATCCTTTACTTGTTCTTCACGATGTAGACAAAGCTTGGCAATATCCTCCCCTGATGAAGTGTATGTCGCTTTTTCTCTCTGGTTTTCATTTCGCCTCTGCTCGTTGTATCAACCATTCATAACTATTAATAGTACATTGTAATATATTACACGGGCGTCATTACAACTGAGGTTTTAGTTTGCAAAATTGACGATTGTTATGGCCTCCGGCACTGAGCAAGCTACATTGAACAGGGAGGAGAATGGCTCCGACTCGGATCATCTTTCAAAGGAACCGATTTCGGTGCCTGCATTGGACTGGAATGGGCCCACCGATCCAGTAACATCCCCTAACACCAACGTGATTGAACAATCCTGCTCACATCGCTCACAGAACAACCCGCGAAATTTCTCCACGGCCAAGAAAGTGTTCATTACTGCCTGCCTGGCCTCGCTAGTATGCATCGCTACCTTCGGCTCGTCCGTGATGAGTCCTTCTAGTGGCCAGCTCATCCACGAGTTTGGTATATCCAAAGAGGTATCGGTTTTAGCAACGGCTCTGTACGTTCTAGGTTTTGCAGTTGGGCCCTTACTATTCGGCCCAGCTTCGGAGGTTCTGGGCCGAAAATATCCACTAAGCGTCGGCGTCTTCCTCTTCGCTATTTTCAGCATTCCAATTGCCGTCGCTAAGAACGTCGCCACCATATTCGTCTGTCGGTTCTTCTGCGGGACCTTTGCGGCTGCCCCGCTGGCTATTGTTCGTTTCTCCACCCCCACTTTCCGTCCATCCCTGCGGGATATACTGACCCCGAAACCAAAGGCTGGAGGCGGTCTCGCCGATATCTGGGAACCCCTCTCGCGGGGTATTGCCGTGGCTGGATTTGCCAGTGCTACATTTCTGGGACCCGTGCTAGGTCCTCTTGGTAAGTAAACTGACGAGGCCTTGGTTCAACGACTCAACACTGACATTGATGCAGTGGGCGGCTTCGTCACCAAGTCACATCTGGGATGGCGGTGGACACAGTGGCTGTCTATCATTTTCTCTCTCGTATTTCTTGCCATTTACTTCGTTTTCTGTCCTGAAACGTACAGCCCTGTCGTTCTCGCTCGATTGGCAAAGAAGAGAGGACATATGCCCCCGGGGGGCAAGGTCGACTTCAAGCAGCTCGCCAGAGTCTACATGCTAAGGCCGTTCATCATGCTCGTACAAGAGCCTATCCTAGCTCTATTGACGCTGTACATGGGATTCATTTACGGTTTCTTGTATCTCTGCTTCGAGGCATTTCCTATCGCCTTTGAGGAACATCGTGGCTGGGATATCGGTATCGGGTCTCTCCCCTTTCTCTCCATCACGGTTGGTGTGCTCATTGGTGTTGTCATTATTATCGTCCATACTATGACCCGTATGCGCAGAAAGTTAGAGACAGTGGGCGATGCACCGGAAGAGCGTCTTGTGCCCATGATGATTGGCAGTATTATGATGCCTGCGGGCATATTTTGGTTTGCCTGTGAGTTATTTATCCCTGTGAAATAGAGGAGAAATGGAATGGACTGACGTTTCTGGTAGGGACTTCTAATACCTCCCTACCCTGGGCTCCACAGGTGGTATCAGGCGTATTTATCGGTTGCGGGATTCTCTTGATCTTCTTACAGGTGGGCAAATGCACTCTTTGGACTCGACCACAAATAAGAGGATACGTTGATTAATGGCTAAATAGGGTATGAACTATATCATCGACGTCTACAAGGTAATGGCCAACTCGGCAATTTCGATCAACGCCATGTTCCGGGGTCTCCTAGGTGCTGGTTTCCCTTTATTTGCCTCATATATGGTATGGTAACACCCTAACATGAAGTGATTAAGATATCCGCCTAACCACCTTCTAGTTTGATAACCTTGGTGTACCATGGGCTATGTCCTTGCTTGGATTTCTGTGTGTCGCTCTAGTGCCTGTCCCATTTTTGTTCTTCATTTACGGCGAGAGAATTCGGAAGTGGAGCAAGTTTACAGCTCATTAGATAGAGCATTAATTCAGTGATAGAAATTTTATACGGGCTGAATCTGCTATCTTTCCATGACAGCCTTTATCCGGTAATTTGAGCTGCCCTTGTTGCGTAATTAGATTGCTTGGAGCTTAGCATGTAGGCAAACGTCCTGAATCCACTATTGGGTGGATACTAAGCATACGTATGCCTAGTTTGATGAGACATTTAAGGTCATAACCTAGACCAGTAGACCCCAAGGCCGAGTGAGGGACTCGGGTAGGGGTTTCAGCTCCTAGTACCACCCACCAGTTAACACTGCAAGTAAAATCCATGGCTACAAAGATACATGGAAAAAGTACAACTGAGCCCTAGTTGATTCCCGGGTACTTATATTCACGTTATTTGCATTCCTGGCTTCGGCTATATACTTTGGTCACGTCGGCCACAAATCCGACCCTCCGCCACGTAGTATGTACTATGTACAAACTCCTCGGATCACTCTTCCCTCATGCCCTTTAGCACCTAATCTATTTGCCGAAAACGGCCCAGTCACCCTGTCCCCAAGTGGTCTTCAGAGTCCAGTGCTTAATCTTCCACAATCCGTCTCCAGCATCCTTGACAAGCTCGACCGCATAATGTCCACCACCAAGCAGGAAGTCAGAGCCGGGCTTCATGCCCTCTCCACCGCGGTAGTGTTGAGAAAGAGCAGAGCATGACACCTGAGCCTTGGATTCTTCGGTGATGTTGATACGCATGTTGGTGAGGAAGTGGTTGGTGTCCATTTTGGCAATGGTGACGTAGGATCCGTTGTAGATGGCATCGTAGCCTTCCAGAACGGTGCCGTTGAGTACCAAGACAGCGTCCTCAGTCAAGGAAGATTTGAAGAGAACCTCGTCGGCTGTGTCAAAGGCTAGGACGCTGCGGTAGAGGGCATCAGCGACGGCCTCGCGTTCGCTGAGGGCAGGTGTGAGGGAGACTGGAAGTGCTGGTGCGGCCATGATGGGTATTTTTGGATATCAAATTATGCAGTGGTGCACGATTGAAAAGAGGGCTTTTTGGCTTGGTGATATGCGGTTGTAAGATTCTAAAATAGCAATGAGAGCAGGATTTAGAGTACTTATTCTAAGCTGGAAGGTACTTGAGGCATGCCATCAAATTGGAACCCACAGTAGCATTCGGTATCTTCCAAAGGCTATCTCCGATGGATGGGGTTAACGGAGTTACGGGAGACATCGGCCTAAACAGGGCCCGAGTTGTCAAGGATCTTTGATTGGCTGCGGGGAATCGCAGAACCTGTGCAAGGGTAGCGAGCCGCCCATCAAACGACTTCCCGACCCCGGGAGGTCGGGAGGGACCCGTTGACCCACCTTGGCATGCACCTGCCCGACACCTGGGCACCCCTCAGGCAAAGCTTAGCAATTGGGATCACCTGGGCAGCCTTGGAACGGTTGAAACTTGCCGAACACTATTCCTAATTAGAACGTCAATAGCGGTCGAATGGGGAAAATCTTCCGAGCATATCCTACATGTATTTTTGCCCACCCAGAACCCCAATCTCTCAATGGCGCACTTCATCGAATTGCCGTAGAGGAACTAGAAGAACAAGGTCACCATGTCCAAGTCTCCGATCTGTACAAGATGAAGTGGAAGTGAGAAGTGGATCGTGAAGACTTTTCGAATTTTCCAAAGGACCAACCACTCGACCTGTGGTAAGTCAGTGGAATTATCCTGGCCTGGTGGTACAATTCCTCATCGGATTGATCGGATTGCCAAAGAGAATGACGATAAAGTTGCCTTGAAAGACGGCCACAGCACAATTCTCACATAAGGTGCCATGATCAATCGCATCCAAGCCATTGCTGCAGCCTTACAGCAGGTTGGTGTTGGCGAGACCTCTCGAGTCCTCATTTTCGAGGATGCGACCGTTGACCGGCCCTGTTACGTGCTCGCCATCATGCGTCTTGGAGCTGTATATGTTCCATTGGATTTTCGGAACCCGCTGCCTCGCCTTGTAGATGTTGCAGCGAGCTGCAAGCCAGCTGCTATCCTTGTCGACTCGAGACATTCGCATCCCTTGCTCTGGAGGTGGATGCGATATTTACAGCGTCCTCCGTCCCATCAACGTGTCGCCCACTAAACTCCTGGTCCAAATGGCTTATGGGCGCAATATACCAAAACACTATATCTCTAGTGCAGATGTAGTCTCTGCGGAAGGTGTCGAAATCCCAGCAGGGTCAGCGGCGAAGCATCCACCACGCGTCGATGGGTCCAACGGTTACGTTGAATTACGGTGGGCGTACGGGCAGATCCTCGAGCATGCTGTCTTTCTCAATGTGCCTGTCTGAATTCATCGGTTCGTTCCAGCCAAAGAGCCTGCCAATGACACGGTTGTGGTAGATGCGGTGGAACATTTTGTTGCCTTCGTTCATGACCTGTCCGCCATGCCCGAATTCAATGGGACCACGGGTCATTTCGAAATGACTCCTGTACATTCAGCTGCTAGCCAGCCTACGGAAAATCTCGTGAAGACACTTCTCATAGGCGGAACAAACGGGACAAGTGCAGTGTTGGAGTCGAGGCGATAACATTTTAGTCCCCTTTACATAACCAGATATATTATAGAGAAGTGAACGCTGTCTACATGCATCCATACATCCATACATCCATGGACTTTTTCAAAAGTACCTGTTATTTTCACTGTATTACTGTTTATGATTACTAGCGCCGATAAGCTTGAAGTACGTGCGCCTCAAGACCGGGATACAGAAGCTTAACACCATCGGGGTCGCGACGGTCCTAAAGGCCCTTGGCCCGATAAGGAAAGCTGACCAGGGCTATGTCATCTCATAAGGAGCCTCCAATCCCCCAGCTTTATTCCCCTGTTTTATTTTCCTATTTCCTATTCATTTTCCCTCCCAATTCTACCCTTTGCCCACCATGGACAAAGGAATCTTTACCAAATACCCATCCCTCAAAAAGATGGAAGGCCTGGATGATGAAGATATTGTTGAATCGCACGATGGCCGAGAAGTCACCCTACTCAAATACATCTACAACCACCCTGACCTCGACACCAAGTTGCGGGGCTCCCCATCCGCCATCCTCGCCGCTATGGACGAGTTCGCCGCCCAGGAGGACTTCCTTATCAATATTGGCTCGGACAAAGCTAATAAACTGGCCGTTTTGATCCGCGAACACTGTCCCCGCGTGCTGGTGGAGCTGGGCGGTTATGTCGGGTTCGTGGTGATCCCGCGATTACCAAGATCCAATGGAGACGCTAACCATATACGCACGATTTAGATACTCGGCCATTTTATTCGGGAATATCCTCAAAGAAATACGCGCACAGGACAAACCCCACTCGAAAGATGACGAGGAGAGCGGGGCTACCAAATTGAAGCTTTACAGCGTGGAAATCGACCCACTCATCGCCTCCGTCGCTATGAATCTCGTCAGCCTCGCGGGTCTCCAGGATATTGTTGAGGTGATCGTGGGGGCATCTCAACATACCTTGCAGCGATTCCACGACGAAGGCATCCTGGCTGAGACCGGCATTGACTTGCTGTTTATGGACCACGATGAGGCGCTCTATGAGCCGGATGTGAAGCTGGCGGAGAAATTGGGATTCCTGGATAAGGAAGGTGCGCTGGTGATTGCCGATAATGTTCTCAGACCTGGTGCGCCGGAATATCGGAGCTACATGCGGAAGAACCCACGTCTAAGCAAGAGCTGGGGACTTCCCGGTTTGATTGTCCCGGGAGACTTTGAGGTTAGTTGCTTGACCTACGACCGATCGGCATTGTATCTGGAAGGCGCATGATCCTTTTGCATTTTTGGACATTCCACTGACTATTTCAATCTTAGGATGAATTGGAGATTAGTGTGGTTGGCGCCAGTGACGCGAAATGACCTGAAGCCTATTTCGAAGAAAGCCAGTTAAGTTGTGAAGAGGAACTGAGTACGGAGTACGCGGCGGTATAACAGCATCGATCAAGGTTACTACGGACCGCCTAATCCAGAAGGTCATTCGAGAAAACTTCAAAGAATGCACGGTGATTACTATTACCGATCGACTGGATACCATCTTAGACAGTGATCGGATTCTTCTGTTACACTATGGAGAGGTTGTCGAGTTTGATAGCCCTTCTAACCTTCTTGGTCGGGCCTCGAGATTCAAGGCGTTCTATGAGGCGGTTGGCTGTCAATACATATATGAAAATAGTTCGGTAGTTTCACTTTACCCAGAGGAATTTTGGTGCAAAAGAAGCACCCATTTTGGCGACCTGTATGCCAAGAAAATCCAGAGGTCTGTCGTATCCCAATGATCGTAACTGGTCGTAACCTCATGGGTGGCCTAAGCCCCCGAATTCTCAGTGACGTCAACCGGATAACATAAAAACCACTGTCCCCCGCCTCTTCGTATTGCTCTTTGCATTTCCACAATATTTTCTGATCTATCTGCCTAATTGAAGACACTGCACTATGTCAAACTCATACATTCTTATTCAAGGGGCAACGCTGCTCTCTATGGAGCCGCCGGAAGGGAAGCCCCTCTACAATTACGACATTGTGATAGAAAATGATCGGATAAAGGCTATAGGCCGCGGCCTATCTGTGCCTAGTGGAAGCAATGTGTCCACTATCAATGCAAAAAACTGCATTATTACTCCAGGGTTTGTCGACGGCCATCATCACATGTGGCAGCACCTCCTACGCGGTATCACGGTTGATTGGTCCCTGTTCGGTTATGCATGTCACCTGAGGAGTGTCTATGGGAGCTTGTACACACCACTTGATGTCTATTTCGCCAATTACGCTGCTGCGTTGAGTTTGCTCAACAACGGCGTAACAACCGTCTTGGATCACTGCCACGTTATAAACTCGCCCGCACATGCCGATGCAGCGGTGAAGGGGTTGAAGGATGCCGCTATTCGAGGCACATTCTGCTATGGATTCTACCAGAACCCGAAAGAACCAGGGAATCCCGCGAGTACCGCGACAGACACGTTTGACCAGGCCGCACGAGTCGATGATGCTCTCCGTGTGCGTCAGGCATACTTCCCGAACAACGATCCAGATACTTCGCTCCTCACTTTCGGTATTGCATTGAACGACCCACCGACCATATCTCGGGAACAGAATATCCAGGAATTGGATATCGCGAGGAAGCTCCAGGCTAGGCTCACGACCGTACACACTTCAGTAGTTCCTCACAAGACCCCCAAGCCTGAAGTCGTCCAAAACATTGCTGATGCAAAGCTGATGGGGTCAGACCTGGTATTCAGTCATGGGGGTGGCATGACAGATAACGAGCTGGCTGCGGTGCGAAGTTCTGGGGCTGGCATTGTTGGGACGCCCGATACGGAGCTGCAAATGGGCATGGGATATCCCGTGGTATGGAAAGCGGCTGATCTGGGTTGTCGGACGTGCCTTGGACTCGATATCACTTCGAATCAAGGTAATGATTTCCTGGCGCAGATGAGGTTGGCTCTTCAGACGCAACGAGCTCGCGACTTTGATCATCATACAGTCCAGAGAGATGTCCGCAGGAAGACAGTAGATGCATTACGCATGGCAACGCTGGGAGGAGCAGAGGTTATGGATATGGGGTCGTTGGTTGGTTCTATTGTTCCTGGTAAAAAGGCTGATCTGGTGATCTTCCGCTGTGACGACATTGATACGGTGCCCGTTGTGGATCCTATCGCGACTGTGGTCTTCCATGCATCGCCAAAGAATATTGACACCGTTATTGTCGACGGAAAGATTGTCAAGCAGAATGGTCAGCTTGTCGGTGTTGACTGGGAGACCCTACATGAGCAGATGATATGTAGATCCCGACGACTGACGGATGAAGCTGCCAAAGTCGATATGGAGAAGGCGGAATCGCTGTTCCACTCTATTTTCGAAAAGGCCATGGAAAATTAAAGGCGATGATAGTTTGTTTCCGGCGGGTCACCTGGTGTGAACCTTCACTTAATCGTACCAAGCGGGACCTTCGCACCTTCCCTTGATAATAAACTTGGAATTAGGTACCTTTTGTATGGACGCGCCGTACAAAAGGTACAAAAAGATACAACATAGGGAAGGTGCGCTTGGCACGATTAGCGAGAGCTTTGAGCACGGACCTTCTCGGCCGTACTATACCAGAACCAACCATCCCAAGTAAACATCTTCCTAAACTGCAAATATGACTATGACTATGATTCCCAGTAGAAATGAAAATGGCACCAAGCAAATTTGCACTTAACCTGGCATGCACCTCAAGCGACCTTGAAAGAATCATGTCTAATCTATGTAAAATGCGGGGAAGGTGGGCCCTGGGACATTGCCGACGGGAGTCTTTTGGACGCTACGTACGGACTTTCTTTTTTAATTACCTGTAGGATAGCCTGTCGGCAATCATTAGTTCACCGATATATGCTGTATTGTATAATATCTCTTATTTAGTCCTGGCTGGCGGCATTTGGAAATGCCAGTATAAACATTTCCCGCTCTGACCAGCCGAAACTGGATGAGGGGTCGATGTATAAAACGGGATATAAAAGTACATATATTCCAGTGGGTATGAATAGGAGATACATTGTGGTGCGATACTACCCTCTGAGGTGCTCATAGAGATAACTATTCTCGCCATGTTTTCAATTACCACCATCATCCTTGGACTTTTTTACCTTCTGCTTTTTACTGACGTCGGGACATGCAAACCCATAACTGAGGATCAAGATATCACGGTGTTGTTTCAAAATGACGGAAACTGGACGACACACGCCGACAAGTCCAGTGCAATTTTGGTGCTAAACCCCAGCAATCGCAAAGATGCTGTTGATACCTGTGCCTCATATGGCGAGGAGCTTCTGGACTGCAAATATTTATCTGCATTCTACCACCAATTGCAATAACAAGTATACCTCGGCAACGTTAAGCAGAACCAGGCCCTATGGTCCTCTTGCTCAAAGAAGCCCTTCACCCTAGAGGGCACTCCATCCCACATGAAGGATTCAACAGAGTCGCCTTTCATATGCACAAACTCGGCACCGACAGTAACAAAAGTTGACACGGATCTCTCAACCTTCCCACACATCAACATTACGAGCAACGGTACAACATTCGAGGGCCTGCGCGACCACATGGCCTTCCGATTTATGGGAATCCCTTTCGCCAAGCCACCAACAGGAGACCTTCGCTTCCAGCACGCACAGCCATGGGATGGCACATACGTGAGCGCGACGAAGTATGGCCCAGCTTGTTTACAATATGGGCGGTTGAATGGGAACCAAAAGGGCTTCAACCCATGGGGAAATAGTGAGGACTGCTTATCCCTTAACATCTACACGCCGCGTATCCCCGGTACGCCGACCATCAAATCGGAGCCTAAACTAAAACCTGTGCTGTTTTGGATGCATGGAGGAGCCTTCACTCACGGCTCTGCGGTAGACGGGGTATTTGATGGGGCTAGTCTCGTTAGCCGTGGAGATGTTGTCCTGGTTACGGTCAACTATCGACTGAGCATTTTTGGCTTCTTGGCCCTTAATGACTCTACAGTTACAGGTAACTATGACATGTCGGATAAGATTGAGGCTCTTAAGTGGGTGAAAAACCACATCTCCGCCTTTGGTGGTGATCCGACCAACGTTACAATATTCGGCCAGTCCGCAGGAGGCTCTGCTGTCATCTCACTCATCCAGTCCCAAAAGGCTGAGGGGCTCTTTACGGGGGCTATTGCGCAGTCGTCCGGTGGTTATGCGACCACTCCATCTGCTGCCGCGGCTCAGATCCTGCCATTTATCAACAAGGTATGCCCTCATGCGACTGGGGCAGTGCGTCTAGAATGCTTGCAGTCCTTGCCAGCCGAGACACTACTAGAGCTCACAGAGACAAATGTGACATCATGGACGTCTGTTATCGATGGCGTCTACCTCGAGGACATGCCTATTGCGCAGCTTGCAAAGGGACGGAAATACGTCAACAATGTCAAATTCATGGCAGGGTACATGCCTGATGAATATCAATCGCTTGTGGCCGAGGTTCTCCCTCCCAACATTACCAGCCTCGAGGCCGGACTCGAGATCATGCAGAAGACTGGTGCTCTGAACGCCAAACAAGTGGAAGCGGTCCTAGAGTCACCATTGTGTGAAGTATCTCCCACCGAAACTACAGTCGTGGGCAATTCCTTATCGGAATACTCGTTCAACAATGCCTACAACGCCACAGTAAACGTTGCGACTAATGCCTTCTTAACCGGACCAGCCATCCAGCTTGCCCGGGTAGGGGCTGCGTCGTATTCCTTCGATCGAATGTGGATATACACCATGGAGCGGGCGTATGCGCTCTCATACCTGAACCCTTGGGGCATGTGCTCATTCCCCGTTGACCACCCCGAAGTCCCTTACTACAAATGTCATTCAGGTGATTTGTACGAGGTCTTCGGGACGTACTATCTCTACGACCAGCCCATCCGCGTTGACGATGATGTGTATTACACCAATGCCATCCAGGACATGTGGGCTTCTTTTGCGCGAACTGGAAATCCAAACGTTGACAAGTCATACTTGACAGCCAGAGGGTATAACTCCACTTTGGCTTTCTTCTCCGATTTTGTCTGGCCTTCTTTCAACACCATCACTCCCCAGGTAGCCTCCCTACAGTTCCCAGGTCCAGCAATCACGACACTACCAGACCAAGAGCGCATCGCGGTACTGACGCCGTTTTTTTCGGGCTAACCCACGGGAGAAATTCGAATGGGCTCTTGCATTGAAACGATACGCAGCCCACAAAGACCAAAAGAAACATTTTAACTACGTATCAATCTCATGGTTCATACCATATCATATTGAAACAGAGTATACACTACTATGTAAAGACAGGCGGGCAACGGCTGCACCCTTTCATGTATAAAATAATACTTTGTTTCGCATCTAACTAGTAGATTGTGCCTTATCGGTTTATGCATAACAAGGCTCCAGGCCTTAGCCCGGGGGCCAGACGATGGGGCCAGATGACGGGGCCAGATGAGTGGATCGGTGTCGGATCAGTGGCGAATTTGCCAACTTACATTTCAAAGAATCAAAGTATCAATTATTGATTAGAAATATTTCAACCAATAATGTGTCTCAGAATGACCCCTGCTAAAGATTTTGTGCTGATTTTAGTGTTGGGGGGGATGGAGTTGGGAGGACTCCCGCCCTAAACATCTGTAACATGTGTTGCCTGATATTCCCAACGGTTCAACACTTTCTTGCTGAGAACAACACAACTGATGACTGACTGGTTGATATGAAATAACTAGAACAGTTCTTATGTTAAATAACCTGGATTCAGGGTTCCCAATTTAAATACTTTCACCTCACAACCACAAATTCAATCCCAGATTTTCATAAACTTGCAAAAGACCTACGATTTCAAATCCACTGCCACGATGGCCAAAACTGAGCCAAGTACTGGAAAACAACATATCAGCGAGAAGCCCGTCACACTCGGTAACTGGTACCAGCATGTCAACTGGATCAACACAACCCTGATCCTGATCGTACCCGTCGGCGGCATCGTCGCTGCATTCTATACACAGCTGAGGGCGATCACTGCTGCTTGGGCACTTCTCTACTACTTCTGGACCGGACTGGGTATCACTGCCGGATACCATCGTCTATGGGCGCACAGATCCTACGAAGCGTAAGTCTGCCACTGCCTCACCCCCTGCTTTGTTTCGAATCAAGCACTAACTGACCTCTGATATCTCCAGTCGCCTCCCAATCAGGATATTCCTCGCATGCGTCGGCGGTGGTGCCGTCCAAGGCTCAATCCGGTGGTGGAGTAGTAAGCACAGGGCACACCACCGATGGACTGACACGGTCAAGGACCCATACAGCGTCATGAAGGGTCTCTGGTACTCGCATTTTATGTGGATGGTTCTTAATCAGAACCCGAAAACCCGTGGTAGGACCGACATCTCTGACTTGAATGAGGACCCGGTCGTCGTCTGGCAGCACAAGAATTACGGATCTGTCATCTTGGTTTTCGGGGTTTTGTTCCCTATGCTTGTTGCTGGCCTCGGATGGGGTGATTGGAAGGGTGGTCTTGTATACGCTGGAATTCTTCGGCTTTCATTTGTGCAGCAAGCCACTTTCTGTGTCAATTCTCTCGCCCATTGGTTGGGTGAACAGGTCAGTCATTGTCCATATCCTATATTTCTATTCACTCTAACTCGCGTTAGCCATTCGATGACAGGAACTCACCTCGCGATCACGTCGTTACCGCGCTGATTACTCTCGGAGAAGGTTACCACAACTTCCACCACGAGGTAAGAAGGTTCTTCTCTTGTATTTACCTCGCACCCACTAAACCCTGACCAGTTCCCCTCTGACTACCGAAACGCCATTGAATGGTGGCAGTATGATCCCACAAAGTGGTCAATCTGGGTATGGAAGCAGCTCGGTCTGGCAACCAACCTCAAGGAGTTCCGAGCCAACGAAATCGAGAAGGGCCGTGTGCAACAACTACAGAAGAAACTCGACCAGAAGCGCTCTAAGCTTGATTGGGGTGTTCCCCTGGACCAGCTGCCTGTTGTCGACTGGGACGATTTCATTGCAGAAACTCAGAGTGGCAAAGCTCTAGTTGCTATTGCTGGTGTTGTTCACGATGTGACCAAGTTTATCACAGAACACCCTGGTGGTAAAACCCTCATTTCATCGGGCATTGGGAAGGATGCCACTGCCATGTTCAACGGTGGTGTCTATACTCACTCGAATGCTGCTCACAACCTCCTTTCTTCCATGCGAGTTGGGGTTATTCGTGGTGGTGGTGAGGTTGAAATTTGGCGTCACCAAAACAGTCAAAAGGGTCTTTATGCTTGAGCTTTCGGGAAGTTATTAGAGATCAATTTGTCAAGTTTCAAGTTTCACGAGAATATGAATATCCGTTTCGACCAAAGAAGCAAACTGGAAACATCCGCGCGGAGCCCAGCTGTGCTGAACCAACATGATAGGCTTCTTGACGTAGCCATGGAGTAAGGAAGTCGCGGGTGAGCCACAAGAACTTTTACGAACATCAACAAAACACGCGATTCATATTTCTTGGTCGCGTACGGTGTGAAAGTAGATGCCGCCCGGCAGTTCGTACGCGACATTCACCCTTCCCTCCCTGACCCCAGCAAGGGTCTAAGGGACAAGACGATGGCCGCACACTGTCACCGACCCTCTTTGGGGGGGGGATCTTAGAGACCTTGATACCCTTTTCTCTAACATTACAACAGCGCGAGTCGGCAAAACACGTTGTGATCAAGCTTATGCGACACTATGGCCCCGAGCGGACCGTGCCGAAGGGGTATAGGCCGGCGGCGCTTATCCATGCTATTCTCGAACACGTTGCATATCTAGATACTTTCTTGAATTTCTTCCTGTCATACATCTACGGGGGCCTGTGTTTCAATGAAGGCCCCGTGGTGGATTTTGACATTACTCACGCCTTATCCTACTTTAACGATTGGCCTTCATGGGAACCTGAACAAATACATGATCTCACCAGATCTATTGAGAAATTCGCTGAATTCATCGTTGATGACTTTCTATTACCTCGTATGTCACTTACTCGCTTATATCTAGAAAGAAAGCATATGCTAATTGGCTATTCCAGTTAGAGCCACATCTGTCAAGACACCACAACCAACATCCACACAAAATTCCACCTCAACCGGAATAAATTTACAAGAGAGGTGCCTTATACGTGACCGCCACCGATGTGTGGTTTCTCGGACATTTGACATACCAACAGCCGAAGAGCGTCACAAAGAGAATGGGGAATTCTGTACCGACGATGACGGAAAGCTACTGAAAGATGAGCCGAAAGGTCAATTCGAATACTTGGAGGTCACCCATATTTTACCTCACTGCCTGACAACGGTAGTTTCCGGGGACACGGAATTGGTATGTGCAAATATCGGAATATCACATATGCATTTCGATCATTCTAATGTGGTGCTTAGAGCGATTCAAAGAAGAATGTTCTCCGAATCTTGGACATGTTCGATCCCGGCATCGGTCAGCTCATAGATGGCCCAAGAATCAAGAGCCCTATGAATGCTCTCACCTTGACGTTTCACTATCACCGGTTATTCGGCGAATTCGAGATATTTTTCGAACCCACCGGTATACCGTATCAGTATAGGATTGACTCGACAATGGAGATTTCGTTCTTGAGGAACTCATTGTTTCCCGTCATTCGTACACTGACACTCAGCCCTACTCATTCGATCGATCCACCCTCCTCCCGTCTCCTTGCAGTTCATCGTGCGATCACCATCATGATGAAAGTAAGCGGTGCAGGAGACTACATTGAGACTGTCCTCCGGGATAGGGAGGAATTGGTTGTCAGAGAAGATGGATCGTCCCATTTGGGATATCTTACTAGCCTACGATTAGGCGGGTGGTACTAAACCCTTTCTATGTGTTATCAGTCTACGTCGCTCTTCATTTTTGAGTTTGTGTGGATATATGTCTCAAAATAAGGCGACTGGTCTTACGACTGATCTTACAGTGTCAATGAAGCTAACTCTTCTCCGCCGGGTTAATCAGTAGAATTCTATATACTAATTTTAGACAGTAGAATATTCAGTGCTTATTGTATGCTGCCTGTCTAGCCTCATTTCTTTTCAGAAATTATTACGATTGAAGGGTTAAGCAAACAGCCGGAGTTAGGAGATAATAGGAGATAACCCGGTCTCGCTTTCTTGTCGGGTAAAGGGTCAATCAAGTCATGTTCACACAAACAATTTTCTTAGATGACTTATGGTCGCTGGGAGTTGGCGTAGTATTCAGCCCTTTGACTGCCAAGACTTAGTTTTCCCTTACCCTCACTTCATTACTCTCTCACTTTCGCCTCATCTCTTCCTCACTGTGTACTGGGGAATGTGTCGGATGACTGCCAATGTGCTTTTTCAGTGTAATTATTCATTATTTATGTCCTATGCTGGATCTGATATTGATTTGATTCTTCAGTTCACGTCATTCTGAGCCCTTGCTGGTTCTTGCGAGAAAAATGAGTGGCACTAGCATCAGTGCCCCAATCGCGAAAAAACCATCGACAAAGACAGAAGGCAGTCGCCATGCTTATCCCACATCGAAATCAAATGAAGACAGCCGAAATTTGGATGTCGTCTTACGGAACGGACTAGCCGGAGGTGTCGCAGGCTGCGCTGTGAGCCTTACCACCTAAACTACTAACAATAGATTGCTAACACCAGAGTAATGTAGGCCAAAACTATTGTCGCCCCATTGGAGAGGATCAGAATCCTCTTTCAAACTTCCCACTCTCATTTTGTGCAGTATTCGACTCGCTGGGATGGGTTTATTCAGGCTGCCAGACACATTCGAACCTCGTATGGTATACCTGCACTTTTCAAAGGCCACTCGGCAAGCTTGGTCCGGGTATTTCCGTACGCTGGTATCAACTTTTTAGCATATGAACAGTTCCGAGCAGCAATTATCACATCTTCCGAGAAAGAAGCACCATGGCGTCGATTTTTGTGCGGAAGCATGGCCGGTGCGACCTCTACCTTGATCACCTATCCTCTCGAGTTGATCCGCACACGGCTTGCGTTCGAAACAGTCCAAAATAATCCTTCATCCTGGCTTGGTATCTCTCGGAAAATGTACTTTGAAGGAGGAGGCAGTGGGAGCTTATCAAATCTCTATCGAGGAATTGCCCCGACTATGCTAGGCATACTTCCGTATGCTGGCACATCATTTCTCACCCATGATCTACTCAGAGACTGGCTTCGCACGCCTGTCCTTGCACCCTATACTCTGGAGGCACCATCTTCCACCCGACTGACCGCAGTCGCGCAGCTTTCCTGTGGAGCAGTCGCTGGCATAGTCGCTCAAACAATTTCTTACCCCATTGATATTATTCGGCGACGGATACAAGTTGGAAGTGTGGCTGATACCAAATCAGGCATTTTGGAGACAGCCCAACGTATCTTTCTGGAGAGAGGAGTGAGGGGTTTTTATGTTGGGCTGACTATTGGCTATGTGAAAATGGCTCCCATGGTGGCGACAAGTTTCTATGTCTATGATCGGATGAAGCGATTTTTGGGGCTTATTGAGTAGCTGCTTTGTTTCTCTTCTTTGTGCTCCATTGGATACCTCACCTCATCGAGATTGATTACCTGGACAGGAACTAACCCAATTTGGAAAGGTCCACGGGATTAATGTGGCTGACTAATAATTCAGGGGCGGTCAACAAACGACTCCACCGGAGTTTTGCCGAGTTCTGCCGTTCGCTGGGCTCGGTCGAGGTCACATTTGTTCCGTGCCGTCAGTGGCAGAACGCCTCTGGAGCTTGACTGGACCCACGGCCCTTTAAGTTACATCCTTCGAAGTCACCCCGGAATAGGGGCTCGGATCTTCCCCCTCATTATCCAGCGTCCGCTTTGTTCAACTGTCCAATGGTTGACCTGTATGTCAATCACACCACCTGCATTCGGATAAATCCTGGTCTCACCAGGACCTTTACCCCGGTTTCCGTCCATTACCCCCGCCCCCTAGCGTCCAAGCCATGCGGAGGCAGTTTAGCGCAAATTAGGGAATGTTTATTGCGATCCGAACAGAGCTTCTCATAAAATGCCTGTACCCCTCCGTGGGCTCCGTTCATTAGTTTGCCCTGCCCGGTTCACCCTTCGTTTTCTTCTCCTCTTTTGTATCTTGTTTCTCTCGGTTACAACTCTCCTGGGACTCAAAATGCATCTCAAGTCTTATGTAACAGCCGCCCTTTATGGGCTGCCTGCCCTGGCCAATGCTGTGCCGTCTCCATCTCACTCTCAGACTGCGTCTCCCTCGCCGTCTGCGACTGGCTCAAATGCCGATCACTTCAAAAGCTATACGATCAAGGCAGAAAATATCACTGCCAAGCTGATTCCGTACGGCGCGCGTCTCACCTCCTTGCTAGTTCCAGATCGCGACGGCAACGTCCAAGATGTCGTCGTTGGCTATGATGACCCCAAGGAATATCTGCATGATAGTGAAACCAATCGCACGTTCTTCGGCGCGGTTGTCGGTCGCTATGCCAACCGTATCAAGAACGGTACCTTCACCATTGATGATAATACCTACCAGGTTCCTGAGAATGAAAACGATGGTGTGGACACCCTCCACGGTGGCTTCATCGGATATGATATGCGCAACTGGACGGTCACCTCGCACAGCGAGTCCTCCATCACCTTCACCTTGCTCGATCAAGGCTTTGAGAAGTTCCCGGGAGACGTCATTACCCATGCTACTTTTAGCGTGTCCACCGAGAAGACTCAATCCAACCCCAAGGGACTTCCCCAATTGACCTCGAAACTAGTGGCTCTCTCTCTGACAGAGAAGACCCCCATCATGCTGGCCAATCACATATACTGGAACCTGAACGCGTTCAAAGAAGCCAACGTGTTGAAGGACACCACCCTGCAGCTTCCCCTCTCACAGCGGTTCGTGGGCGGAGACAGCATCTTAATCCCGAACGGCACCATCCACGACGTTGAAAACACCTACCAAGGAGCTCTGGACTTCACCAGCCCCAAACTCATCGGCAAGGACGTTGAGAAGACCTACGACCTCTGCGGTGCCGGCTGCACAGGCTACGACACATGCTTCCTCGTCGACCGACCCTCAACATACGCGTCAAATTCGTTGGCCACGGTCCTGAGCGCCTCGTCCAGCTCCACCGGTATCAGCCTCGACGTCGCTACCAACCAGGCCGCCCTACAGATCTACACCTGCAGCGGACAGAACGGCTCAATCGCCACTAAGAAGTCGCAGGCGAAGCGCAACAAGGATGAGGGTGGTGACGCCGGTGCCACCCACGTTAACAAATACGGATGCTTTGTTATCGAGACCGAGGACTGGATCGATGGTATCAATAACCCTGAGTGGGGTCGTATCCCCTACCAGGTCTTTGGTCCTGATGATGGGCCCGCCGTTAACTGGGCTACATACCAGTTTGGCACTATCTAGATTTTATAATTCCACAGTACAGTGTGCTAACTATGTATTTACATTGGATTAATAATCATCTCTGCGTGGACATTTACGCGTAGCGCTTATTTTGGAATTCATTGCCTCACTCTGTACGAATGAGAGCCATCTGTGGTCAATTCAATCATAGAGCACGATACTGGAAACAAACATACTAGAACATCTATACATGCAAATTCGCTCAATGGTCTGCAACACGACCTATGCAAGTAGAGAATAGACATCTACAACTTCGACAAGATACCACCCCCGTTATCCCCACTCCCCTTAACAATCTCATCCTCCCAATAATTCGGATTGAAAGTAATCCTGTTCAGCGGATTCAACCGATGGGCACGGTTAAATAGATCCTCATAAACACGACCATCATATCGGCCCAGCGCACTATGATTAAGTCAGTCAGACACTTATTCCTGCATCACATCTTCTCAAGCGACTTGATAACCACTCACCTATCCAGTAAATAATCAGGAATCATCCATGAATCAACCAGTTTCACGGCATGTGGTCGGATACGCGCCATTAGATCTTGGACTCGACTAGCTAGGGTATTCAAATCTGCTTGGGAGACGGCGTTGGAGCGGAAGACTGGTGTTTTTATTAGTTTGTGGGAATTAATGGTGGGTTTGTTTCTGGTAGCTTACATTCGAAACTCTCGTTCTCCATGCTGTATAATGCGAACAAGCGGAAGCAGTCCAATAGGACGGCTTTGATGGGTGCTGAGAGAGTTTTGTCGTTGGAGAGGGCGTCGAAGAAGGTCTCGACGATGATCGATTCGGATTGTGCTGGTGTTTTATCTTAGGTCAGTGTATAATTATATCTCGTTTCGAGATTCGGCTTACCCCGACTTAGTTTGTGGAGCTGGATTAAAAGACTGTTCCAGCTTTGCTTTTTGATGACTCTTTGTTCGTATGCATCGTATGCCTGTTTATTATTAGTTTCGAGCCGTTCGATAGAATGAGTTTTATAGAACTTACCATGGCAGTGGCTCTCCGCTCAAAGCTCTTAACAATGTCCAAATCACTGTTCAGGATATCGTATGTTCTCTTTTCCGATCCTGGACGGCGCTTGTTGCGAATAAACTCTTTAAATCGAGCATCGGTCTCATCAACACCAGCACTATCAGGCGACTCGACAGCGGCAGTCATCTTCTTGATCAGATATGCTGCAACCTGCTGCGTAATCATCCAATTATCACCCTCAACAGTCGGCTTGGAGAGGTAATCATTATTAATCTGGATCAAGCCGCTCCCACCACCAAACCCATGGCCACCCATCGCCCGTCGACATGTCTCAATGCCATCCGCAGCGAGGATAGTGCACAAACTCTTCAATCCGGAAGACATGCTGTGCATATGAGCCAAGGAATTGAAATTTCCTTTCTCGATATCCTGTCGTGCGTTTTTGTACACTGACTGCATGGCAAGACCTGTGTAGTGAAGTGCAAAGGTCGTAGCAAGGAGAGGCAGGATTCGAATTTGGACAGTCGGATAGTCCAAAACGGACATCTCTGGTCCCTTCTTGTCGCCGTCTCGGTCTTGGAACTGGCGTCGCACGCTGCTGTACCGCACTGCAACGGTGACTGCCCGTGCGAGGACGAGTCGGGCGCGGTGGACCATGTTCGACCGCACATAGGTCAGTGAGCCATAGATCAAAGCTGGCTTCTCCGGCTTGGTATAGATCCCTGTGTTAGGGTCGACATTTGAGTATCGTGATAACATAGCAGAGTGTGGGATTCTAGCATATTGTTAGCGAATAGACTCCTATGATATAGACGAATAGTATGGACGGGGAACAAACCTGAACTGGTCAAACAGCATATACGCATTGTCCATAGTAATATAGCCATATTTCGGACCAATATCCCCAACAACAATCCCATTCAATGGTTGATGTGTCTTCATATCCCGCACCTGCACAATAAACGGATGAGGACCATGCGAGACGTATTTATCCGGTGATCCAGGATCCGGGAGAAGCAATTGCGCAACCACAATAGCGTGGTTAGCTAAACGGCCCAAACTGCCATTCCACCATTTACTCGCCGTAAGAGTCGGGCTATGCAGCACAAACTCCTTGGTCCGGCTATCCCATCGCGCCTCAAGCTCCAAACCACGGACATTACTCCCGTGTCCCAGTTCTGTCTGTGCATATGCACCAATGATCTTCCAGGACTCGGTCAATGGCAGCCAGTACGCCTGTTGTTCCTCGCTGGCCTGTTCGCGGATGGTCGTGATGAACATCTCCATGTGCAGGAAGTAGGGCGAGACGTCGTCGACCAAGTACTCGGCCATTTGGTATTCGAGGTAGGTCCATTTGTGCGTGTCTCTCATTCGGCGTAGGAGCTTTGCGCGCGCAACTCCTAGCTTGAACCTTTCCGGTCTGGAGAGGTTTTGTTGCTGGTCTTTGGAGAAAAGTGGCTCTTGTTGGATGATGGGCAGGATCCGAGCTTGTCGTTCTAAAAATCCATCTGAAGCCAATAAATGTTGTCCTAGTTCTTCGGTGGCGATGTTGGATTGTTGACGCTCGCGGGCTAGTGTCGTTGGCCCATCCGGTTGGCTTGGGCGAAGGTTATCCGTGAAATCAGGCATTTTGAAGTTGATTCTTGGAAAACCTGTATGGCAATCGCAATTCCGTTATCCTCGACTTTATTCATATATCATAATACCCTTACCGAATTGCCTTGGCTAAATCCGTAATATTTTCAAAATCACCGAGTCCCGAATGCCGACACTTCTACCCCGCAGGGTCAATGTAAACCGCGGAGAATTAACAAGTAGCCGAATAGACAGGGTATAGCTGTGAATTATTGGCTGGGGAGTTCAGCGGGGGAATGATGTGTTGCCGCAATGTGCATAGTCGAATGCAATAGGATAAGATGACCAACTACCCCAGCTCAGCAGTACACAAGCTCAAACAAAATGGGAGACCGCACTCTATTCATACCTCCACATGTGGGAGACAATGTGTTACCAAATCTCCCCTTTTTCCACAAACTATTGCGTTATGCGCAACGTAAGCCTTCGCCGATTGTGGTTCGGGACTTGGTTGCCGGCGTGGAAAAGACATACCATCACCTTGTGTCGGATGTGTTAGCCTTTCGCAAGGTTTTAGAAAGATCACTCAGTGATGAAGCTCGACGTGATTTGATTGCGGACAAGGAGGTATATATTGGGTTACTTGCACCGGGAGGGTATGAATACACCGTCGGCTTCATCGCAATCCTCGCAATCGGTGCAGCAGTCGTGCCTATGGGTAAGCTTCAATACTCGAGGGGAAGACGCATAGCTAATAAGCAGCAGCTGCCGCATTGCCAGCCGAAGAAGCCTCGTACTTCTTATTGAAAGCGCGATGTGTATCTCTAGTATCCAGCACAACCAGCGAAAGCACGGCCCAGTCTGTGGTTCGCTATATGGGAGAAAGCAAAGGCGTGCACATCCCCTGCATATCCCCAATAGCATCTCATTTCCGTCCCACGCTTCTCCCATCAGATGAAGCGACCATCTCCTCCGGCCCGGTTCCAGATATGAACGCGGCAGCACTAGTGATCTTTACTTCCGGCACGACAGGGCCTCCCAAGGGCGCTGTGCAGCGTCGCAGTTATATCTCTGGAAATGGGGAGGCCGACGCAAACTATTACCAAATTACAGACAAGGATACCGTCCTCCATGTCCTTCCAGTGCATCATGCCTCCGGTGTGGGGCTGACTTTTCTCCCGTTCCTCGCGGCTGGTGCATGTATTGAGTTCCGCAGTGGAAGCTTCGACACAGCGTGGACGTGGGAGCGCTGGCGACAGGGGGGTCTTACCTTTTTCTCCGGAGTTCCCACCATATACATGCGTATGATGCGGTACTATGAAGAGAATATTGCAAACCAAGCTCCTGAGGTACGTGACCAGTATATCGCTGGTGCACGTCAGATTAGAGCAATGCTGTGTGGTACTTCGGCACTTCCAGGGCCTGTACAAGAGTTCTGGCATCAAATCAGAAACAAGCCAATTCTCACTCGATATGGTGCAACAGAGTTTGGCGCAGTCATCAAGACTGAGTTGGATTCCGATGGAACGCCTCATAACAGTGTTGGGCGTGTTGCGGAGGCGGTTTCACTTAAGCTTACCGATGAAGGCCAGATATTAGTGAAGTGCCCTTACATGTTTTCCAAGTAGGTCAAATGTCCTTTCAAACGCTGAGTGTGTTCCATTCTCACATATTTTCTCAACAGGTATCTCTTTGACGAGAAAGCCACTGCGGATGCACACGACGCCGAGGGGTACTTCAAATCGGGAGATATTGCTCGCCGCGAAGGAAAATATTATTTCATCCTGGGCCGTGCCTCAATCGATATCATCAAGTCGGGTGGCTACAAGATCTCTGCGTTAGATATCGAACGCGAGATCCTGGGTCTGGACTATGCTTCTGAGGTGATGGTGGTGGGCGTTGAAGATGAGGAGTTTGGTCAACGAGTTGCTGCTACTATCAGCCTCAAACAAGATCAAAAGACAACCCGTAAGAGCCTCACAATTGCCGAGCTGCGGGAGGATCTGCGGAGTAGAATGGCTGGGTATAAAATGCCGACTATCCTTCGTGTAGTCCAAGGTGAATTGCCCAAGTCGGGGACAGGGAAGGTGCAGAAGAAGATCTTGGGACCGCAGTTCTTTCCGCCCAACTATCGAGAGCTGTCTGAGGTACAAGTCTGGAGAAAGGAGAATAAGCCCAAACTATAGGATCAAATTTAATCTAAAGCCTGTCTGATCAAGTTCTGGATATTTTTACACATACATGCACTTGATCTCATTGTCCATATCAAATCTTGACCTTAGCAGGCGCTGAAGTCACCCGACTATGCACGTAACTAATACGCTGAAACTTCTTAATAGCATCCCCCCAAAGCTCCTGACGAAGCAAAGCATACACCCTACACAACATTAGCAGATATTCTTCCTATAAAAAGCTTCTTGTACAGATCGAAACTTACCCCATCTTCGCTTTAGGTGCCCACTTTGCCCCCAATTCCAAAGCAACATTCAGCATCTCCTCCGGCTCCGCAACAGCATCCACAATTCCATCTTCCAGCGCTTCAGGTCCAGTCCACTTATGCGCCTCAAGCAACATCTTACGCGCAATCTGCGGACGCAGCTTGAGACGAGGCAGCGAACCGATTCCCTCGAAGTGAAGGCCCAGGTTCACAGGTGGCATGGAAATAAAGCCGCGGCGGGAGTTCATGATTCGGTAGTCGTGTGCCAGGGCTAGTGGGCATGCACCACCGAAGGTGTGCCCGGTTAGAAGAGCGATTGTTGGGAATGGGAAGTCAAGGATCGTGTGGATGAGCTGGATGTTGGTTGTTAGTGTGGTCTCATACAGGACATGCTAATGTCTCTGTTCTCACTGGATAAAATCCATCTGTATTGGCAAATGGGTTGTGGTCTGATTCATCCAGCTCGAGTCCCTGGGAGTATTTTGTTAGTCTCTCCAATGTTGTCCTGTTTCGATGACTTCAATGTACAGTGCACCAGAATTTGGCATCATTGCCCCGCGTAATTACTGCTCCTTCTGAGTCGGAGCCCAGGATTTTTTCTATGGAGCGATAGGCCCGGATCATCTCCTGACAATACGATGAGTTCAACCGGTTCTCCGGGGGTTTCTGCATGGTCAGAACGAATACATTCCCATGTCTCTCGAGGGAGAGATTGTGGAAAGTTGGGATTTCTGTCATGATGCCAATTGTACAATTGAGTAAATATCGATATCGTATGTTTGGACTGCTTCGTTGAACCGTTTGTTATCTTGCGATGTACGTTCGTAGATTCCCCGCATTTCCACATCCTCACATTGAGGTTACCGAAATTCACCGAGTGCCGAGATCAAAAGATATTTGAGAATCTTCGTACATATTCGTCAAGTGTCATATTCTCTATAATGTTCTGAAATATATGGGTATATAGGTACATAGTCAAGAAATTTCTACCAGGCAATCTCACCATTCCATTCTAAATCCTTAAACAGCCAATCCCCCATTCCCTGGTATTGATTAAAGAAATCACCTGGAATATCCTGCGACATATCTCCCATAGCGAGGCCTTCACTGCGATCCAAAATTGTCGTGAGTGGCCTGTACTCATCCGAAGATATAGCATCCGGGGCCCGGGACTCGGCCCAATTTCCTAGCACCTCTGGGGTCCCGGCTACCATAAAGCGATTTGTGTTGCCATCATTCCCCGCTTGTCCGAGGTCCATGAAATATGACCAAGCCCAGGAAAGCTCCGGGCCAAATCCCTCAAAAAAGGGTTGATGTTCTCTAGAGAGCGTCATCGACGGCATTTCGTTTACTGTCGATGCGCTTCGCTGCTTTTCAGCAATGCTTTTCAACGCTCTTAGGCTGCCTTTCGCGGATGACCAGCGTTTTGCAAGTTCCTCGAGAGCGAGGTAGATGGATTCCAAGCTACCTGCTGCCTTCTCCCGATGTGAGGGTACATTATTGCACGATAGAAGCCCGATTCCGGCAGCCAAGAGGTGGAATGTGAACACTGGGCTTAGGAATTGGATCTCATCCCGAGCGAGGAAGTCTTCAAATATTCCTGCCACAAAAGACGACGCTAAAAGCACTCCTAGTGACGCAGATTCTCCGGGGTTGGGTCGGCATAGAATTGCGAGGCAGGTAAAGTATGGGATATGGAGCTGACGTGCTTCAAAATTGTATCGGGCCAATGTTCTTTTCGGTGGTGATGCATCTTCTGAAATACTCTGGATGCAAAACAAGCGCAATGACGGTGGAAGATCGCGTGTCCATCGATATAAACGATTCTCAAGGTTCTGTCGAGCCTCACGTGTGAGGGTCTTGCGACGACAGTACTCGGTGAGATGGCCCAGAATAGAACTGATCTCGACATATGCAATAAACAGAGTAGCATTTGAGCTAGAGTCGTGGAAATCCTCAGGGCAAGGTGGTGCCACCTCACAATCCTCCAGATCCACTGCTAGTGGCCGGCCCTGTCCTGCAGAAATGCAACAATCTCTGGCCTGTCTGATGTCAGCGCTTTTCTGTGCTAGGGAAAATGCACATGTCTGACTTACATATAGAGTCCACCACAGTCTGCGCCTCAGGGCAGCATCTCTTTTATTTGTTGGTTCCTTATGCAATCCAATCTGATGGGCTAACCCAACACCCACATATCGCCAGAATCCACTAGTATTGGTGGACACATGTTCAGGGCCTTCTGGGTTATACCAATGCAAAATGCACACTGCTGCAACGACAGTCACTGGATTTCTCTCGTATCCAGACCAGAACAAGGCTTTTGCTCGGCGATAAAATTGATGCAAAGATGCATACGCAGTCACAGCCGGTGCAGATGTGACTCGGCTTGCAGCGACGAAAATAGACTGGAGAAGTAGAATTGACGGCTTCTGAATGCCGCTTTCCTCTAACCAGCTCCGCTCGATTATCGGCATCCATGGTGAGCATCGTTCCATAAAGGTGTTAATCAGCCCTTCTCGGATAGCTCGTGGTGGAAGATCGAATGCACCTTGCAGTCTGAGCAGCTGGATGTCATCTTCGGTTGGTCCATCCGCGTCTCCTTCTGGGTAAGATCTAGCTTGCTCTTCGTTGATTGCCACTGCGTCGTCAAAGTAGCGAGAGCGTCCCATGAAGCTTAAACTCGAAGCGGATGAATATGGATTGGAGTCCGGTGTGATCGGTGCATAGTCTCCAGTGCCAGCTCTACTTTCGCTTGCCTCGCGGCACTCATTCCGATCCCGGTCATACTCGGAACTTGTGCGTAGATATCTGGCTGAGCCGATAGGACTAACGTTACTTGTCGGCTCTTCCCAGTTCACTCGTCTCCTTCTAACCGGTTCGGTATCATTGACGCTGCAGTCACCATCGTTACTATGGGCTCTTTTTCTCTTGCGCTCTCGTCGACTACACGGCAGTTAGTATGTTTACTCCCGCGTCATAAATCAAAATCTGTATTCTTACGAACAGGGCCATTGATGCCGTTGGCAGTTCACACATACATCGGGATTCCCGTCGAAGATACAGCGAACCTAAAGAGATCAGTATGTCTCTCCAAGTTATTCCATTTTCTCGTACCTTCTTTTTATTGCAGGCAACACACGCTGTAGGTGCACGTAATGGCGGAGGACTGAAATCGTTCATTTTACTTTCATGCATTTGTAGAAAAGTGGACAATTCGGGGCGGTCTCTTCGCCCGAGGTCAATTTCCCCAGCTTTTATTACTCATCCGGGGTTCCTTCCAAGGTTCCAATGTTGCTATTGAAATACCGGTAGTACGACTGTAACACGGTATTAGCGGCTTAATACGAAGTACGTATTCCGAGATTTTGCATGTCCTCACAACGTACGGAGTAGATAAGTTCCTTAAACAGCAATACTTTCAACAACATTAGCGATTATTGTCTCTTGTTTCAGTATCTGGAAAGTTTTATCCCGAAATTCTTCAACAATTACTTATTTGAAGCAAAAGAAAAGCAAAAAGACAAAAAGATGAGGGCCCGAAGCGCGATTCGAACACGCGGCCTCTCCGAATTTGAGATGTAAACCCAAACGGAGAATCATACCACTAGACCATCCGGGCAGACGATATATTATGGGTCTTTTAAGGGTACATACACTATAATCAGAAGACCCAGCCCTAGCACACATTCTTACGGCCTATAGATCCTTTGACAATATAGATTGTTGTACTCCGTAGGTATCGATGATAAGAGTATAATTATTCAGCTTAGCCAGAAATCCACGGTTCGGAACTATTTATACTCTTACAATATAGACTAACTATACATAGAAAAGTCTCCTGCACAAAGTATGCTTTTTTAACTGCCTTCGCATACACCTAAAAAGAGCATCTAAAAAGGCATGACAAGGCCGCATAAGCGGCCAACTACGCTTGTTGATATAACCGTCCCAAGCGCCCGATACACCTACTGGGTATTGGTGCGCCCTAGAAATAAAACTATACAACATATGGAGTATATAATGGCTAGATGCGTAGATAATTTCTGTATTTTGGTATACTTAACATTCCTTACCAAATTTGGCTAAATAATCTAAACTTACTTCATACCATATATATCTCCTTATATCTTCCCTAACTAGTTCGGGGGCCGAGAAAAAATGTTATACCTATAGGGTGCCTAAGTACCCTTTGTATGGGTAAGTCATACAAAGGGTACTTAATTTATAGATACATATTGTATCAGGTTAAAATATTGCATCTACTAGGGCGCACCAATACCTCGTAGGTGTATCGGGCGCTTGGGACGGTTAATGGAAGAAATCTAGCGCCCCACTCTTTCCTGTTGAACTTTGGACGGATCCATGGAATCCTTATAAATTTTCCTACACTCTATACACTACTAACCTTACAACGTCTAGATGGTTATATGGTGATGGTATAACCAAGGCGAGAGTTTTTGATTGTTAAGCTGCTTTAATACTAAATACTTAACAATCTGCTTTAATACTAAATACAACTAGAGCGATAGCTCAAAACTATCCAAGTCGCGAGTCATACTCACGCTGATTATCTCATCTTCCGCCCGGATGGTCTAGTGGTACGTTTCATTCACCTCACGATAACACCAATTTCCCCGCTAACTCAGCATAGGTATGATTCTCCGTTTGGGTTCACATCTCAAATTCGGAGAGGCCGCGTGTTCGAATCGCGCTTCGGGCCCTCATCTTTTTTGTCTTTTTGCTTTCTTCCATTGTAGTACATACCTCAATACAATAAGCTCTGTGTATTTTACCCCTAGTTATATGTTGCGGTACTACCTCACGGAAGAGAACATAATGTCCGACTGCCGTATCTATAGAATTTGCCCCAAGAGGTCTGTACGTTGTCACGATCGAAGACGAACATTCTCTATATACATAGTTATGAGGTGAATATCAGACAGTAATATTTTGATAACATCATTACATTATCGGGGTTACGATCCCCACGCTCAACGAAAGCCGGGACATAACCGAACCTTCGGCTATCCTATTTGGGACACTCCATAACAGAGAAATATTATAGTAAAAAAGAAGGTATAGGGAAAGAGCTTGGAAATCCAATGGGGTATCTATTGTTTTTGAAAAATGTACATAGTTTTCATGCCCAGCCTGCAAGCGTCCAACTTGACCGATCACCGCCAGATCTCAAGCCCGATCGACGATCAGGAACAGGATGGTCGATGTCTCGTGTAGCGCCAGCGAGTCCATGCTGTAAGAACTTCTCGCGTTCAATCTCTACCATGCCCCGGATCTTCAGACTAGTTGTCAGGCTTGCACCCGCCCATGGACCAAGAGATTCAACTTCACGCAAGACTCCTTGAATAGGAATTGGGATATCTTTGTTTTGTCGGCGGAGCTTTTGTTCCACGAAATCGATATCAGGCACCTCCTTCGAGGGATCGGCTGGTGCCTCGTCGGTGGATGGTGCTTCCGCATTGCTCTTAGGGGTTTCAGGTGGGCTAGAAGCTTTCTGGGCCGAAATTCTCAGCTCCTCCAGTCTTTGTCGCTGTCGTTCGAGTGCTTTACCTCGAATTGGACTCCATCCGTGACGATCAATCAAAAGTGAGACTTCTTTAAGGACTCGCTGCCGCAGCCCAGGAATTCGAGAACCGCCGCCCACAAAGACAATGCGGGACATGCATGTTCCTCGTGCATCAGGGTACAATGAGAGAAGGGTGTTGTAGACAAGCAAAGGGAGGGATTTCTCTTCGTCATCCAATTCATGTTCTTCGACACCTGGTGCGAATAAAACCTTCTCGGCAGGTTCGGCGAGACGTGAAAACGGCACGTCCATATATTCTTCCTCGGGGTTTGCGGGCGAAGGAATCGACAATTTCCGGTCCGGTTCATCTGAGCTTGTGTCTTCTGCCTGCGGTTTGCACCAGGCAAACCGACTGACAACTTCTTCACAGTATGCAAATCCAATGGAAATCTTATCCACAGTCTCCGTATCCTGGTTCCCGTCGGAAGCCAACCCAGTAAGAAGTAGCCCCATTTCCTGCATCAAATGCTTCATAGACCGTGTTGTTCTCTTCGTAGTCATCTCTCGGTATTCGTAGATAGCCGTTGCCGTGGTCTCAGCCCAGCCAATGTCAACCACCAAAGCTGACCGCAATCCCGCAGCCGTGGCCGACATTGTCGCACTGGACAGAAGGGTAACACTCGGAAAGCGCCAGCGACTGAATAGAGTCGACAACAATGACGACAGCAATGGATGTGGCATGAGAGACGGCAGGACAAGAACAAGACGAGATGTGCCTGCATCCGTCAACAGGAACTGGTTGTATGTCTCCCGAAACGCGCGCTCGATCTTATCCTCGACAAGGCCCAGATCAACCTCTCGGGTGTCTGGCCGCCACAATTCATATGCCCGTGTCCACTCTTCCATGTCGACAGGTTGCGGTAGCCGTCCAGCACCGGTGCTGCCCTGGATCCATCCTCGATAGTCCCCCACTCTCCTCGAGTCTTCGGGTCCAAAGCCAACCACACATACGGGCGCGCTGCTTCCTTCAAATCCTGCGCGGAGCCATCGTGCGCCTATCTCAAATATGATCGCATCGTCTTCGCTTCGAAAGGAGGAGCTCGGTGATGTGCTGCTGGCGAATGAGGGGTTTCCCGAACGTGCCTGTGGTGTATGAGGGGAAACAGGTTGTGCTGTCTGGCTATTGCGCAGACCGGAAGTTGCTGATGCGCGTTTACTGGCACCCATTGAGGGTGTATCACTCGACATGCTTGGTTGGGCTTGCTCTCCTTTCTGGGAGCAAGAGTCCGGGGGTTCGTAGTGACAAGTATTCAATTCACCAGCGCAGGGGTTGGAGTTTCAACGCCATCAGATTTAATTCAAAGACAAAAAAGAAAAGTAAGATCTATAAGCTTGCGCAGGTGGTTCATTGGGGGAAGCTTGTTCGTAGGCAACGGATCTACATCGGGCCGTCTTTATTTACTTGACAACCTCATCTCTCCGCAACAGCCAAGACGTATTGTACGTCTTTAACTCCACATGGGCGCTTTAACTGCTTTTTGCCTTTTCTATTGCCTATAATCGGCATGGGTATTCCTGGGTAAGTGAATTGAGATCGTTTTTCTTTTTTTTTGGCATGGTAGAAAACATATATCCCTGAGCATGAGTGAACGCATTGTTTATCCACCGCATGAGAAGCCGAATTTTGTATTTCCAAATTTCTCGACCATAAGGCTAACTTCCTTAAGGCTCATCAATGCCATTGGCCCAGGAGAGCGTATCTCTCTGGCCAAGTTGGCAGTGACGCACCTGGAACGGACAGCAAGGCCGATCCGCATTGCAGTCGACATTTCGATCTGGCTCTTTCAAGTCCAAGCAGGTCGGGGAGGAAGAAACCCAGAGCTACGCACACTATTTTATCGATTATTGAAGTTACTTGCATTGCCAGTTCACCCCCTTTTTGTCTATGATGGACGGCAAAAACCTGCTTTCAAGAGAGGCAAAGCAGTCTCAACCCGCAGTTATGGCAATGCGCCGATTATCAAACGCTCCAAGGACCTCATCGAGCGATTTAGATTCCCGTGGCATGAGGCACCCGGTGAGGCAGAAGCCGAATGTGCACGGCTGCAGCAGGCAGGTATTGTAGACGCTGTCATGAGCAACGATGTCGATGCATTGATGTTCGGATCGTCTTTTACCATTATGAATTTTTCAAAAGAGAGCGGAAGCGGCAGCTCCTCTGCAACCCATGTCACATGCTATGCAATGGGGCAGGATGGGCATCCATCAAATATACCGCTTGACCGACCGGGAATGATTCTATTCGCTATGCTCAGTGGAGGGGACTATCTACCATCTGGTGTTCCGAAATGTGGCAGTAAGCTAGCTGCAGAGATTGCCAAGGCTGGATTCGGCGAGGATCTTCTGCAGGAGCTTGCGTCACAAGCAGACGTGGATACAGGATTGAGCGAGTGGAGAGAAAGACTCCAGTACGAACTTGAGGAGAACGAGAGTGGTTATTTTACGAGGAAACACCCAGCAGTTCGCATTCCAGACGTTTTCCCAGATCGACAAATTCTCGAGTACTATGCCCAGCCCAAAGTTTCCAGCGATGAGGAAATGGCCTTTTTGAGAAATCGGCTCGCACAGGCTTGGGATAAAAATATCGACCCCCTAGCAATCCGAACATTTGCCGCAGACCACTTTGAATGGAATTATCGATCTGGAGCAAGGAAATTGATCAAGCTGCTGGCCGAGCCTCTTATCTCGTACAGACTCCGTCTCCAGAGACCAGTTCTAGGCGTGTCGCCTGGCTTTTCATATGTGCCCGATTGCCCAGCTGGTCTGCAAAAGGTGTATCGAAGCCGGTCAAGCTTTGGCACTGATGCAGTGCCAGAACTCCAGCTAGATATGCTGCCCGCGGATGTTGTTGGGATTGATCTCCTTGTCGAAGAACCAAACCCGCCGTTCCCATCCCAAACTAGTGTGCAAGAAGGGGAGGAAGAGGACGACGCAGAGGTAGCTGCTGAATCGGTCCCTCCCTCACCATCGAAGTCTCGGATAACGAAACGATTTGATCCGTTCTCCCTCGAAAAAGTCTGGGTATTCGAGACTGTCGCAAAAATAGGTATTCCTGGGGTTGTGAAAAATTGGGAGAAGGAACAGGCCGAAAAAGCCGCGAAAGCCGAAGAAGCTGCAGCGAAGAAGAAGACCAGTACTCGACGCACTGGCCCCAAGAAAAAGGGACCGATTGATGCTGGAATGAAACGGGGGAGTATTTTGAAATATGGAACTCTCACGAAAGAAAAGTCCGAATTGTCAACAACTAAAAAAACCCACTTGTTGGAAGCCGCTACATCGACCCAAAATCCTCTTTCCCGGCTTGTTTCTGGTGCTGGGTCTTCTTCGCCCATAATTGTGGACCAGGAAGACGATCCTTTCTCCTCTCCGAGCATGTATAATCAGCAGAGATCCTCACCGACGATGCACTACGTTTCTCGGGAGGTCGATAGTCTCCTTGATTCATTCTCTTCGATGTGTAACTTGTCTCCTTCTGCCAATATCAAGCGTCATCCCGTCTCCGACCAGTCTCGCATCAGAGCAAGACGCACAGCTTTGGGAGCTGGTGGGGTTGATATTGAAGAATCGGACGCACTGGAAATGAACACTGATTACTCTCCATCTCGACCGACAAGGCGCACGGGGCTCAAAATTAGCTATTCAGTCTCCGACGTTTGTGAATCTGAGACTTTCATGGAGGACTTCCTAGCCAGAACACCGATGGCACTGCCTTCTCCATCCGGGAAGACTCTATCCAAGTCGAAAAAGAACCCCAAAGTGCAGCGTGAGGAAAAGGCCGAGGTTGAGCACATCGAGAAAGCCATCGAGTCCCTTTCTCTGTCCTCGAAAATCGACGAGGGTCAGAATGAAGACAATGCAGCTTGCTCGTTGCGTAAACCCTCAACGAAGAAGGCACCACCAGCAACAAAAGCTCGGACTCGTTCCTCGAAGACCGAAGATGTCAAACTACCCCGATCTTGCAGCGAAGCAAACCCCAAGCCTGAACTAGAGCCTGAGCACACGCATACATTGCCATTGGGCTTGAAAACATGCGAAAACAATGAGACCAGTGACGTAAAGAAGTCTCCCAAGAAGACTTCAAAAGAGACGACGAGCACAAGTTCGAAACACAAGACCACGGGACACTTGGAAAACATTATATTACACGACGGGTTTTGGTCGATCGACCCATCTCCACCTGAACAAGATCCGTGCGAAGGCTCAACTACCGATAGCTTGGGCACATCGCGCAGACAGGCTACCAAGAAGAAAAGACTCTCACGCGTCAGCATTCTTGACCTCGTTTGATTACTGCCTTTAATATACCCTTTTTTTTCTCATTTTGGCGGGTTGGCGTTTAGCATCAATTTGATTTCCCCCGGGTTTAGGGGTTTTGGATACAAGCATGTGTGGTGCAACGGCATTTTTGTTATCCTACGGCGTTGGATAAACGTGTTGAATACCTTCTGTCAAGAATCAGGCAAGCTAATAGCTCATGGATTGCTGGATGTCATGTACATATGTTGCGGGCGTCTTTGTAAATAAGAAGGACCATGTGCGTACATCTGAAAAACGTACAAAACCCATGTCCAGATCGTAACCATGCAAAACATACACTCAAAGAGTATAACTCGACGAGAAGAGAGAAGTACCAAAATGTGCATGGCTTCGGCCAGCTCCTATCTAAACAAGAATCCGATTCTTGATGCAGCACAATGCCAGAAAGTAGAGAAGCACACGAGAAACATGCCCAAATATTAAACAGAAATAATATTAGAAAACGAAAAGGGAATATTGTGCAAGCGCCGATAAATCAGGAACTGTATCTGTATCATTTATGCATCTACCCAAACACCTTGAGGAACCCCCAGAGGCCAACTCCACTCAACACCGGGATCGTCAGATTATCATCCCAGCCCCACATATCAATGAATTCGCTGCCAGCGGCAACAACGCCAGAGACGACACTCATGACACCCAAAGCCAAAGGACCAGTAATAACAGCCGAGTCACTGGGTTCCCATCCCAGAAGACCACGAACGCAGTTCGGGAGCAGATTCAAGCGTCCGGTGAACATAAATGCGTCTTGCGGGTCATTAGGGAATGCACCAATGTAAGGCACGAACCAGCCCCAGAAAGCAGCAGCGGTGACAACACCCATGAGCCATGCCGCCATGGTACCAGCCAAGCTCTTTCCGGAACGCAGACGGGGGGTGTGGCGGCCGTACAAACGACCGAATGTCGAGGCGGCAGTGTCACACCAGCTAAGGAGTAACACGCTCATGACACCGACGTCCTTGGGGAAGAACCGAAGAGCTACGTATGCTCCGAGAAGATACCAGATCACGCCGTTGTAGCCAGTGACCTCGGTTTCGCGCATGAGGGCTCCCATGCACCGGATGTATACCTTGTTGACCTTCTCGAAGCGGTGACGGATGAGGTCCGTTGCTGCAATGGGTACTAGTGCGGTGAAAAGAACAGGTGTTATCTGCAGAGTTTGCACGCCTCGGCTGTATAATGACAAAGTCAAAAATCCGATTGACACGTGCAAGACCTTGCGCGGGATCTCATGGCGGTGAATGAAGCTGCGGTAGCGGGCGTGGAGGGGGATCAGTCCGAGGGGAGATGGTGATCTTGATATGTCGCGCAGGGCAGCAGGAATGCTTGACGGTGATAGAAGATTGTTCGAGGCAGTACCGTTGGCCGAGCGCGGCGGCGAGGCGGGTATTTTGGGGTTTGATCGGCGGTTGCGCCGGGGGGATCTTGATGCTCGCGCTGAACTGGTACTTTCAGGTGAATCTTCTGGCTGACGCGATCGACGTGCTGCAGACCGTGTTACTGGTGCGTTATATCCATCGGGCGTCTCGGACGGGTCCGATATAGAAGGTGTCGGTGATATCACGCGAGGCGTTGCCGGTACGGGATTTGGCGAGGACATCTCGGGTACCCTCAACTTAAAAGCAGGCAGCGATGGGGCTCTGACGACACCAAAAGGTGACCGCGTACAGATGTCTGTGTTGTCGCAAGCGAATATGCCACGGAGTATCAATGGACTTGCGAACAAAGCAATGATGGCGGTTTGGGAGCACGTGACAGTGCTTTATCATTAATTATGGGTGAATAGGCTGGAGAATAAGACAGAAACCCAGTACATGATGCGATCACCAAGCACTTGTTATATTAAATAAGAGTAAAGTAAATGTAGTAAGACTAAGTCGAGGGAAAAAGCAGATCACGATCCCGGTTTCCGCCCACAGCCGTAGTCACGTGCCTGGTATCTAATCGATAACGGATAATTTTTTTTTCTTTGCGATGCGACTCGAGAAGCAATTTAACGACTCGGTGTCAGTCGGAATTAATAAATGCCTCCCAAGTCGTCTTCAAGAGCGTGGGATGCTCTCACGCCCCCGCTATCAGAATGGTCCCTCGACGCCGTGGCCTCAATGGGCTTCACGCGCATGACCCCAGTCCAGGCCTCGGCCATTCCTCTGTTTATGCAACATAAAGATGTGGTGGTGGAAGCTGTCACTGGAAGTGGAAAGACATTATCATTCCTGATTCCAATTGTGGAAAAGCTTCTTCGTCTTGATCAACCTCTCAAGAAGCATCATGTTGGAGCCATTGTCATTTCTCCGACAAGGTGGGTTAATGCGCAAACCCAGGTCTGCAGGGTTCGCTGCTAATATTGATATATCAGAGAATTGGCCTCGCAGATTCACCAAGTTCTTCTCTCGCTTTTGGAGTTCCATCCAGCGTCGGCCGCAGCCATCAAGCCCGCCGAAGAGGGTGTTCCTCGTGCGAAAACCTCTTCATCAACATTGAGGGTCGTTCCACAACTTCTCCTGGGCGGCGGAACATCTCCGGCGGAAGATCTGAAATTATTCCTCAAGAATTCGCCCAATGTATTGGTTTCTACACCCGGAAGATTGTTGGAGCTGCTTTCGTCGCCTCACGTTCACTGCCCCCAGGCATCATTTGAAATGCTTGTCCTAGACGAGGCTGACAGACTTCTTGATCTTGGATTCAAAGACGACCTGCAGAAGATCTTGGGCCGCCTGCCTAAGCAGCGACGTACAGGATTGTTCAGTGCCAGTATCAGTGAAGCCGTTGATCAGATCGTCCGACTTGGTCTACGAAATCCCGTCAAAATTGCCGTCAAGGTCAGAGGAGGAGCTGGCGTTGAAGAAAAGCGCACTCCAGCGAGGTATGTCTTTCCATCTGCTGTTCCAAATCCAACCCCAATCTAACCACTCAATAGTCTGCAAATGACCTACTTGACAACACCTCCGCTTCACAAATACGCCATTCTGAAGCACATCCTTTCCACTGTCCAGCCCACACCCCAAAAAACCATTTTCTTCGTATCGACATGCTCCAGCGTCGACTATCTCGCCACCATACTACCCATAATCCTCGGAGACGAGTTCGTGCTAGTCCCACTACACGGTAAACACCAAGCCAACGTCCGCCAAAAGAACTTCAACCGCTTCACCACCTCCACAACCCCCTCCATCCTCCTCACGACCGATGTCGCCGCTCGCGGTCTCGACATCCCCTCCGTCGATCTCGTAGTGCAGATCGACCCGCCCTCCGACCCCAAAACCTTCATTCACAGATGCGGTCGCGCCGGTCGTGCCGGCCGCCGAGGCCTCAGCATTGTCCTCGTCCATCCCGGCCGCGAGGAGGACTACGTCTCGTTCCTGGAAATCCGCAAAACACCCGTTGCGCCATACAGTCTACCCGAGTTCACGGACGAACAGGCCACAGCCGCGATTGACAAGGTCCGCAAAGCGGTGTTGAAAGACCGCGCCATGCACGACAAGGGTCAGAAGGCATTTGTCAGCTGGCTGCGCAGCTACAGCAAGCATCAAGCAAGCAGTATCTTCCGGGTTGCGGATCTGGACTGGGAGGCTCTCGGCAAGGCGTGGGGACTCCTCAAGTTGCCGAAGATGCCTGAAGCACGCTCGTTTGAAGGAGATCGGACGTTGGGGATTAAACTTGAGTGGTCCAACTACACATACAAGGACAAACAGCAAGAAAAGCGTCGCAAGGAGGCTATGGAGGAGGCTGCTAAAGCGCAAGGCACCGAGCAGGGATCTAACAAGCGCCGTGCTACGGAGAGTGTGGCTTGGAGTCAGAAGACCGAAGAACGGGATAAGAAGTTCAAGAAGAAGGAATTCAAGAAGGCCCGGAAGGAGAAGGAGAGATGGGAGCAACTGCCTGAGGATCAAAAGCAGAAAGCTCTTGAAACGGAGCGCATGTTGGAGGAGATTCGTGCTAAGAATGAGCAGCAGCGGTTGTTGAACCAAGCTAGCCAGGCGAAAGAAGCAAAGGGCGATGAGTTCCAGGGCTTTGACTAGTTGGAAAATAGCATAGTAGATATCCATATATACCATACCATGTTGTGTCTTTATTTCTCTGCTACTCCAATTTCTCTACCCTACGAACCTCATCTCTACAATCTGGTGGCTTGTGGAAGCTAAGCATTCCATTCAAATAACCTACCAACCGCTAATGTTCACTCATGACAATGCGCTAAAAAGCGACCAAAAAAAAAAGCACGCCAAAGAAAAAAAAACCAAACTGCAAGAAACGACCAAAACAAACCGCAAAAGGACAAAATGGTACACTCTCCTAGGCCCAAGCGTGGATCGATCCCTCGGGAGATCCAAAGCGGTCCTAAGGATGTCACATCAAAAAGAACAGAATTGAGGTCTCAACACTCGGCCCAAGCACAGAAGGCGGGCCAAGGAAACCCTGTAATCCAATTCTTTTTTTTTTTTTTTTCAAAATTTTTCAAAATTTTTCTCTTCTTCTTTTTCAGGTAGTTGGGAAGGGACCCGTTCAGAAGGTCCTTCAGAGGGTGTTTTAGAAGATATTTCAAAATGTATTCGAGAGGGTATTTCGGAAGGTATTTCGGTATTCCAGAAGGGGTTGAGTCAAAGCTTAAACCAAGATCCAGTCTGGTTCAGACAGCCGGTAGGTGGCATGCCGTGGCCAGTGAGGGAGGTCTCTTTTTCCTTTTTCTTTTTTTTTACTGATCAGCACGCCGAGTATCAAGCCGGTTCATGAAGAACGCATGATGCCTCTCGATGTATGCCTGCTTGCCGGCGGCTCGGCCGCCGTCTCCAATCGAGGGCCATGCGTACATTTGGTACTTGGCAAGGTTAGGATCGTCGAGATCCAAGCGCTCAATCCAAGATTCAGTCTCTGGCCAGATGATTTGGCTCAGATCACCGGTAGGGCATGCCGTGGCTAGGGAGGTTTTTCTCATCTTGCGGCGACGGAGGATCTCCTCTTCAATCGAGGAGTTACAGCTGGTCGAGAATCGATGGGCCGCTCGAAGACGACTGGGAGTCTTCGGCTTGTACTGCTCTGCTTGCTGACGGGCCTTGCGAAGTTCGTCGCCGGAATCTTCGATGGGCTGGGATGCGCCCTGGTGATTGAATTTTTCCAGGCGGGTATTATCAGGGCGAGCATGTTTGCAGACATACTCCTCTTCTGATGCATCGCTGGGTGTAGGTCGTTTGGTCGTGGTATCTTCACGGACACGCTCGGAGACATCCTCCTCTGCTGGTGCATCACTGACTGTGGCTTGGCGCGCACGTGCTTCTCTTTTGGTGCATCGCTGACTGTAGCTTGTTTGGCCGTAGTATCTTGGGGTCCCTGCTTGCCTGTGGGCAAGTTCACATAGTCCTCAGGGATCTCGAAGTAGGCTGGGTCAAACCCGTAACTACATCCTGGAGGGTGTGGAATGACATCGGGTGAGGGTTCGCGCTTGCGCTTCTTCGATTCTCTCTCGCAGATTGCACGAAGTTCTTCTTCTGAATTTGGGATCTCGAGGCCCGCAATATCCGACTCCCCGACACGCATGCGCTCAAGCAGTGCTTGGTCGAAACCTCGTGGGTACAGATCATAGTCATATTGCCTTCTTTGGCTGACTCGTGGAGCACGTGCACTGGCTGTCAGACGCGAGTTTTGCTGTGCAGCGCGTGGGCGGGGAGTGGGAGATTCGAAATTTCTTGGTGGCATAACGGAAGAGGAAGGGGGAGCCGAGGAGGGTGTTGTGACGGAAGCAGAAGATTCATTTCCCATTGCACGTTGAGATTCAGCCACTATAATCACCATGTTAGCCACTAGAAATATATACCATGATATAAGGGACACCTACCTTGTGGGGCCTCTGCAGTTTGGGGCACATTGCCTCGTCTCCAAAGACCAGTCACTGAGTTGAAGAACCATTGTCCCCAACCAGTCCGGTTTTGATTCTGATTCTGATTTGGAGTTGGTGGAAGTGCAGAAGGCAATGAAGAGAATGAAACAATGCGATTACCACGGGGCGCGGTCTCTTCATTTTCGTGAGAGGCCAGAGGGGTCGAAGTGCCAGATCTCGCATCTTCACCCTGCTGAGCCAAAAGCTCGGGGACACGGTAAATGGTGCTATCGATTCGTCCATTCCTTTCCGCTTCGCGTCGTCGCGCGCGATCCGCATACGTTCTGCGAGAGCTGCCACGAGGACGGTTTTCGAAGCCGGGTGGAGTTTGAAGTGTCAACTTGTGACGTTTCGACGGCGAAGGATCGACTTCGGACAATCGATTCCGTTTCCTGCTGGGCTCTTCCGTGTGGGTCAGCGGGGATTCATCCGGGGTATTAATCATAGGGAGTCTGCGAGGCCAGTTTTTCCAGGGAGGTGGTGGGGACCAGGGGAGTGACCAGGGGATTCGACGAAGCTTATCATAGGCTCTTCCAGGCGGCCAGGCATAGTAAGTGACGGGGGTTGGCGGGGGGGAAGGGGTTGGCTCAGGCTCCCTTTTCAGGACTTCGCTAGCACTGCCCCATTTGAAAGCCGTAATGACTCGTCCTCTGAACATGC
>HG814339.1:0-48129 GCA_000576735.1 Penicillium fuscoglaucum FM041
GGGGGAGTTTAGGGTTAAGTCCGTTGGGATACAGTATATGCTAGTACAGTATATGCTACATTTTTACTTATTCATATGTCCAAGTAAATAGAGTCGTTCGTTCTTCTTATATTAAAGCTCAGAATCCGCAGGACTTCGACTGGCCACCCGTATATACAGGGCCAGGGCCATCCCCAGCCCCATCCTCAGCCTTAACGTCCTCGGCCTCATTAACGTTAGCCTCACCATTGGCCTCATCCCCATCATGCTCCCCCTCGTCGTCCTCCTCATCGTCATCCTGTGATGATTCTGGGTCATCGAGATCGTAATATTGGTCGTATATATCATCCACAATATCCCGATACTCCTTCATATATTCATCAAGCTCAGAATTGTCCTCTCCGAGAACACCGCCCCAAATTTCCTGCTTTGGGGGAATCATCACAGGTCCTGGTGTCCAATCAACTGTTCCATCGTCCTGGACAGCATCACTACCGGACACGGATTTGGCCTTTCCATTATCAACAGGAGGAACAAGCCCTCTGCCTTGGCATCTGGGACACTCGCAATTCTTTCCAAACAACTGCACGGCGTGCATATTGAGACCGATGTCTTCGCCGACAGGATCAGCGATCCTATAACGTTGATACGGAATTCTAATCTCTTCCCCAGCTTTGATATCCTTGTTCGCCCAGATGACTACGCGGTTGGGGACATTGTCATCGTATCCCCACAGAGCGTTCTCAAAAGGGCGACAGGAATGATTGAACATGCTTAATCCAGGGAAGAGGTAGAAGTTTCCGAACGATGGCTCCATTGCCGAGAGGTCTTCGATTCGGTCTTTCATTCTAGACTGTAGGGTTGGGTGTAGCACCGGCTTGGGACCATCCCGGTCATTGAATGTTGGGTTTGCACCTCGCCGTGCATGTTCCCAGGGAACAGCATTGACCAGCAACTTCCGCAGCACGGTCTGAATAACCCAAGTGTCGAACGAGAGGTCGCTGAATATGTCCACTCCAAGATGGAAGAGGATATCGAAAGGTATCTGGATATTACCAGCCAGAGTGAAAGGGAACCAGCTGTCTCTCCAAGGCTCGTTCGTGTCAGTACCTGCCTCGAGAACGAGGAGTTCGTTAATCTCATGCGCGAGAAGATTAGGGTCCTCTTGGCGGCGGTGGAGCGTGAGTTCGAGCACGCTCTTCAAGAGTAGACTCAAAACAGTCCCGTGGCGTTCATTGGTGTGAGTGAAATACTGCGATCCACCCCACGTCACTTTATTAGGCCGCATGGCATCGTGCAACCAGCCCCAATCGAGGCCACAGAATTCTTGGAAATGGTATGTCTCGCGTGCAATGGCTAAGCAATGGGGAGCAACGCCGTCTGATATTGTATCGTTGGAAGAACAGAATAGCAGAGCGCCCCTTGTAGCTCTGAAATATCCTACATCCGTACATTTACACATCATGTCAAGACACGCGCAAGTAGGCGGGTGTCTCCATCCCGGGAGGGGCGCCAGATTGTGAATGGAGTTCCAGTTTTTCTCGATATGCCGAACCTCGTCTGGATCAATCACCGCTTGACAGTTGTCGCATCGTGGGGCGTGGAGGGGGTCTTCGCTTTCATCATCAAGCAGCCTGTTGGGTATGAGATTTCCGCGAATAACGGGTTCCTCATAGTGAATCAGGGCTCCTGCTTTGATGTTTCCCGTAGCAAACACTCCCAAGCCATTGAAGGAATTGTCCTTCGTGAGTGTTGGTTGCACCTTGCATGTTTGTTTGGGAGACTTCCCGGGACTGGCATTAGTTGTGAAAATATTTGCATTAAGTGCATTGATGAAATGTGGTGCTTCACGTTTCACGTCCGCTTGGTCGTATGGATATTTATCGGCGCCTGAAATCCATCCTCGGCTCCATTCGTGCCCATAAAGGGATGGATGAAGCGCTGAGGGATTCTCTCTCCTGTGCTCGATCTCTGCTCTCACGGGAGCGCTCACTGTCATCCGCTTTTTGGGGACTGATACGTCGCGGTATGGTAGTGGTCTTTGGAGTTGACCCTGCATATGGTCTTCGAAATCATCCCAACAATTCAGTGCGGCGAGGCTGAGACTGGTGATACTGTGAAGGGCGTTTCTCAGAGTTGGAATGAAATAGTTGACGCCATTTGCCTTCCGCATTTGCAGAACTTCCCTTGTCATTGGGACCCCCTTAATCTTCAATTCTACCATCAGGTGCTGCTGAATGGCATCCCAAACTCTGGTATACATCCCAGGGCGCTTGTTCCTTTGCGTTGCTGTCGTCAACACTTCGCAGAGAAGTTCTCCGCGATAGGCATCTCCAATAGCGAGATCAAAATGGCCCAGCAGATAATGACAATACGCACGGCTGTTCCAGTAGGTTGGGTTGTACGGGCTCAGTTTAATTGCCGCGGTGTACATTTCAAGTGCAGACATATCTGTTCTCGTAGCAGGGCTCATTACAGGCCTTGGCTCACGATGGATACCCCAGTGACTCAGGTTGCTTTGTCTCGAGACCCCAAAGTGCTCATCACATTCGTATTCCCATAGACGACGTTGAAGGTCTATTTTTCTCCCGTCTGTACTTAAACCCCTTGATGTCAGTTCGTCTGTGAGTGCATCTTTCGTCCAAAGATCCGGGTCTCTGACGTTGAGCCCGTGGATGAACACTTTTTGCTCCATTGCGTCTAGCCCCTGCACGCCATTATACGTCTCGTCCAAGCCCTCCGCTGTGAATCTGGCTCGTGCATCCTCGCGAGAAATAGGCAGAAGTGGATTGCTCATCAGGTGCTCATAGACATTGTGAGCCAATGCATGCATTACTGAGTGTTTTTCTTCAGTTGCTCGTGTATAAGGTCGATTGGCATGCGCCTTCCATGCACGTCCGAGGGATTCATCGGGCTGCTGCCAAAATCGACGGGCAAGAAATGCGTCGTCTTCGGTCAACGCTGGGGCTAGAGGTGCTCGATTGAAGAGATCTGGACGCTTTGGAAACGGGGGTGGGTGGACAATATCTCCACCTGGGTAGACTTCGTGTAGTCGCTGCCTCGGATCCATCTTGATATCTTGGTGTATCAAGCAATGGAAAATAGTTGTACGGATGGCTATATAAAGGAAAGAGTATGACAGGTCTCAGGATTTCGGTTCCCTTAGATCGCATGAGACTGTGAGGCTGACACGGATCCATGGAGTTGCCATGAGAGTATAAATGTTAGATTAGTTCTCATACCTGTCGTAGGTCACGACTGAAAGAAATCCTCATATCAAAGATTCCCAGGGGACAAAGGAAAGGATAAGATTATGGTGGTTTATTTTTGGAGGTGAACGCAGTTGATTTGAGTATAGTTCAACAAAGAACAGCGAAAAATATGCGTTCTTTTGACATGAACTTGCTTTTGCGACAATGAAAGCCAGCAGATCCCTTGGCTAACTTCCTATCAAATGCAATGACCAGAGAGATCGGGATCCTCGGGGGTTCTTAAAATCCACTCCACCTTTAAGTGGGAAACAGCCTTGGGGGTATAGAGGAATGGCAAAACAAAGGATGAAACGCCAACCATGCATGGCCTATGGAATTTTCTCGAAGGCTTGTAATCCTAAGTCTTGGGTCAGCCTTGGATGCATCGGTCCCAATAGATATGATATACACATATATGCCCAACGGGTAGTACGTTGTAGTTGGGAAAGTTGCACTGGGAGTCTCGTGGGGGGTGAACCGTGCTGACCCATCCCCCAACACAGCCTTGGAGCCTGGAGGAATCCTTCGACACTTTTGAACTGGACTTTTAAAAGGTTCCCATGTCTTTTTAAAGTGCATAAAGTGCTCCGATTCATCCCACCATGCACGGACAGTCGAATCGTCCTGATCCTCCCTCACAGCCAGAATGGCGACTTCCTCCGCGTCTCCCCGCGCAGCCGTCGCAGCCGTCGCAGCCAGGACCTCCTCCTCCCCCTCCTCCTCCACGCCCCCCGGTTGCTCAATATTCACCAGCTGCTTCATATTCACCGGCCACCTATGGGCCGATTTCTAATCCACAGAGACTGCCGTCACCGAGTGGTGCGGATACAACCACGTGGGGAGTGCGGTTCAACCAGACCTCCGGTCCCCCGTTGCCGGCAAGTCCGACTTTGGAATGTTAAATATAAACAACTAACAGTCGCATAGCCCCGACCCTCAAGTACCAATGAGCAACGATATGCCTATGGGCAATCTCAGCCGCATCCATCTGTCACAACTCCTTTTCACGGCACCCAAACCCCTCCGCCCCCACCTCCATATACACCAACACCAACCGGTGTTCCACAACCACCCCCAAAGATCCCACAAGGCATACAACATGTACCAACCCCACAAAGCGATCAGTCGGGGCGACCTCCACTGCTGGCGCAGGGTGCAGGGCCGGCTGCGATGACTGGATCGTACGAATTCCGCCCTACGCCTACCCTCAATACAAATACTACATCTGTCGGCGCATCGGCTCTGGGCCTTGGAACACCATCGGATTGGGAGCACCTTGGACCAACCCCTGGACACTTCGACGATGCAGCATGGTTCCCACCTCGCAGGACACCCCCTCTGCACCACGAAGGGTTTCAACCACCATCAAGCCTCCCGGTCGATATTCCCAACGTGTTTGTGGGAAGCGAGTCTGACATAGTCGCTCGCCCGAGAACAGATACAAATGAGACGCTTTCAAGTGCTATCTCTGGGGCGACACAGTCGGGACGCGGTTACTCAAATTCACCCGTCAGTCCATGCACGACACATGGAATACCAACACCGCCTCCATTGGCTCGCGTGGACACCACCAACTCCTCCTTGTCTACAGATGGACGCTCAGAAAGTATCGATAATGTAATAGATGCATGGGTCCGTCCATTATCGCCTGCGCATCAACCAGTTCAGCCGGAACATCGGGGTCAGCCGGAACATCGGGGTCAGCCCGGCGCATTCTATCATAATAGCCCAGTAGAGCGCTCACAGTCAGCGCAAGCCAGCTCGTCATACTTCGACCATTTCCGATCGAGCTCAAATAGTTCTGCACGAATGGTCGAAGGACCCAGAAGGGCGGCTTCGCCGAAAAACCAAGACCCCTTCGAAGATTTGGACCCCTGGTCTAAATCATCGTTGGAAAGATACGTCGCCATGCTACGTAAGGAGGCAGTAGCTGACTTGGACGAAGAACGATATAAGATTTTCACGGCTTTCATGGCCAAAGAGACCAAGCTCCGGGAGATTCTCTATAATATTGAGCATGAGCCTGAAAGTAAACCGCTGGCTCCGCGAGCTCCGGACCCTGCTCCGCCACAACCGCTATCTATTCCCAGCAAAAGCGAACCACCTATGGAGTCGGGACTGATACCCGTTGCGTCAGAAGAAACCCCGCCTCTCTCGGCGGCAACAACGACAGAGGATGAAGATCTCGATGATGTTCGCAGTGAGTACAGTTCAGGTGGTCGGCCTCTGCTCGCTAAGCAAGCGCACCGAGCCTCGCAATTCGTTCCTAGTTTATCTACTCTGCCGTCGGGCACAGAGTCCAGTCTCTCAAGACCCTTATCGCTCATGTCGGCAGATACACAGAAGCAAGTCTTGGAGCCCCTGACTACGAACCCCCCGCGGCCCATATACACGCCATTCCAGTATACGGAGGGTCCTCAGCGAGGCTCGGACAACCTCACCTTCGCTCGCCCGGCCTATCAAGCCTACTCTGATCTGCGGCAAGCTGCTGTCAGCGGGCGAGTCATGTCAAACGCACCATCAAACACTGCACTTGCTTCTCCGGCTCAGAACGAAACTGACGAGACCTTCCTGGGCCTCATCCGTCACAAGAGCGTCGCTTATTCTAAACCGGCTGAGCGAAAATCTCCGCCGCTTCCATTGCTGCCAGAAACTCTTCGCCAAGGCCGGCCGAGGGGCCTCGTGGAAGAATTACGCACCATAGTATGGACACCCTTGGACAAACACTCTGAAAGCTCCTGGCACATCACCACTCGGGAAGAACTTGAAAAATTCCCTGATGATTTATCGTACATCGGACGGACCGTTGGTCAATGGGAAGAAACAGCAAAAGCCAGACGGCAAAAGCTGGAACAGGAGCGCGTGGCTCGTCAGGATGAATCTGAGCAGCACATTGATGATCTTTTCAATGGGAAAGAGATCGGGTATGCAGACATCAATACCTTGGAAGAAGACTTTCGGCAAACCGAAGCTCGGGTCCAATTAGAGGGGGAACGACACGAAGTAGACGATTTCATGACACATGTCTTCAACCCCTTAGATGAAGGCCTGAAAAATGAAATTTCGGCGCTTCGCAAGTCCTACGACTCTGCTCTCAGTCAACTCGACCGTGATCAACAGGGCAAAGGCTCACCAAACGAACGAGGCAGCCCATCTGTGACCATGAAAATGGTTAACGACATTCATAACAAACTTGAGATCCGATTCCAGAAACGGCTTGAGATGGCCCTTGATTGTGAGCGACGACGGAAGAGGGCTGAGCGGCGACCGCTTGTGGTCATGGGTGATATAGCTGGTCTGCAAAAGCTAGACGGAGAGTTTGATCAGATGGAACGGCGAAACATTCTAGAAGCATGCAAGGATCGTGATGACCGAGCCAACCGACTCATGGATTCATTCGACGACGCAATCCTGAACGGGCTAGGTATAAATCAGACCCTCCTAGACGAGGTTGCCTCGAAAGCAGCCCGGCTAGATACCGCCACCCTCCGAGCCTCCGGTCTACCGGATTCTGAGATTGAGCAGATTCTCAAATCCGCAGCAACTTTTGCTGCGTCCCTCCGATCCGATTCGGAGGCCATCATCCGCAGTGCTGGGGTTGCAGATATGGCCCTAAACGACGCCGACTATGGAGTCTCCGTGGCCGAAGCGCGATATGCCAACTCAGATCCGGATATTTTCCATCGGCTGGGGGATGAGAAGAAAAAAGAGGATGAGAAAATCCAGGATGAGCAGAATGCAAAGTTGCAGAGCATTCAAAAGGGGCCTTTGCAGATTGAGGCCACAATTCAACGCCTCCTCCTTGGCTTACACAATGACCCACAAGCCGCTGCCCCGGTATCTCCAGTCCAAGGCCCTTTCCCAATGAGCCCATCTGATGAAGTGCCTCTGCCTCTAAGTCTTCGTCCTTCGGCTACTAGTCCAGGTCAATCTGCCAGCCCAGAGCCCATGAGTCAAAGCACGGATGATGACTTAGAACATAAACAGAGGCTTCTCAGAGCGCTAGAGGCAGCCAAGCAGCGTAACGCTGCCAGGAGCCACCATTGACTGGGTTGGAAGCGGGCCGAATGGAACATCCATGACGCGACGAATTGCAACGAATTTACTTGCGTTTCAATAATATACCCTTTTCTCTTTTGTCCTGTGCAGTGTTCCACTGGTTTGTGTTTCTACTACTACGTATTTTCCAAGTTGATACCCACTTTATGCAATTTACTAGTTAAATGAAGACTAGGCTAAATTACCTATTTTGATCATTTTGTCTCGCACACTTAGATTAAAGCCAATTCTTACTATGTGGGCCCTTACTCTTGTCTGATTTCTTCACAGTAGTCGGTTGATTAAAAAATTCTAAACAAGATTATATGAATATCGAAGTTATATGCCTAGTTCGAATCAAATTGACGGAGTCTTTTTCCTGATGTTACACGAAGATTCTTTTCTCTTAGCATTCTGATCTTCCAAGGCTGTCTTGTTGGCTATAAACATCAGCACCATAGCATTCTGTCTTAACTACCTCCAGAGTTCACAGGACGACTTTGATGATAGACCTGATCCTTCAAATCATACATTTTTTTCCCTCCCCAGAAGACCCATAAGGCTCCGATACATTTTGAGGGTATGCTGATGTTACTTTCTCCTTCGCGCCACTGTGGCTGCGTCATAGACAGGGGCCAAATTCAGTCAAGTGATGCGACGTGCAGGAAGGGGGAAAAAACAGCGCACAGACGATATCTTCGAACCCTAAAGAACCATGCTTAAGAAAGTAAGCCATCACCTACGTCTTGTGTGAAACTGACCGCAGTGCAGAGCCGGGCACAATTTTTTAGGCGCCGAGGAATGGCGATTGGCAGGCGATAGCCAAGCCAGTGAGCTAAACGCCAATTGCTGCCGATCAACGGTGTTGCGCAGTCAAAAGTGCCTGCCGCAGCTCAACAGGTCTTGTCTCGAGCTTGCCCGGTGCTTGGGCCGCATCAAATTGCAGGGATAGAGGATTACCTCCAAACCCAATACCCAATACGGCGGGTCTTGCTGTGCCGCACAGTTCCCTGTGCGCCGCGCTCGGATTCGCTGCGCCCTCGCACTATACGATGGATATCGATCCCCGGACAACTTGCGGCCAAAGGAACGCCGCAGACAACATAGTCTCCTGCGCAGGACTTTTGAATCACTGGACATATCGTCTTGTTCGGTTACACTTCGGTGATCCACTTTCCAATGATTGATGGTTTCTTTGCGCGGTATGCAAGGCAGACCCTTGCTATCACCAACACATCTTTGATGATCCTGGAGACATCATATGGTGCCGGAGAAATAAGAAATTGCAGCGTATACCTTTTGCCTATGCTCGGCTGCGCTCACCATCATTGGGGGATTGGAGCATCGGAATTCTCATCGGGGTTCCCGCCATGTCCGCCAAGAAGCCCTCATTTGGAATGGTCTGTCACATTCAACCCACGTTGATGAACAGGGGGTTTAGTGCGCTTTCTTTGTTTTCCCTTTTGAGGCATGGTTGTCGCGTGGACTGGCTGTGTGGCACCTGGACAAAAAAGAGCCTCGGGTGCCCGACGTACCCGAGAGCCATGGCGTCCTAGTAATTCTCCACTACGGAAAATACAAGGGTGCAATCATAGTCGAGGAAAAGGAACTTATCCGAGTGGCGGGTCCGAGTCGTGCTGTTCTGGAGCTTGGAAACAATTTCCATTTTGCTTTCGGTTGCTCGGGCGGCGATCACAGCTTGCGCCTCTACGTTGTGAGGTATGGGCTAGGTTTTATCTTGTACTGTATTGGGAGTACAGTGTTTCCCTATCCTCGTTATCTCCCCAGCTTCGGCGGCATCGTCCATGCGCATTTTCCCTGCATCAGGGTCAATATCGAACTCGCCAACAGCGTTTACGCATGCGAATACGATATGCGAGCTTTACATTGGCCAACTGTAGAATCAGCCACCTTGCGACTCTCGGGGATCTACATACACATACCAAGATTTTAACTTTCTGTCGATCTAGTTACATTCTTTCCAGTCGCATGCATTGCTCTCAGACAAAAACTGCGCAGCATCTTTACGAGACGTGGCCCTGTGTCCCCGGAGACCGCCGTAGCCATCTTTGGGGCCACAATCTGTTCCCGGTTGCCAGCCACTAAACCCCAGATCTTTCCACAAGATCCCCCATTAGTGGATGTCTGTGCGTTGCGCGATGATGCTGATCCCATGAGATGGTGCTAGGTAGGATTAAACGGCGCAGCCTTGTTGAGACATCACCCCTTCCTTCTCTCCTGCGGCACCTCCAATTGAGCCTCCAATTTTCCCCCTCTTTGCTACCTGAGCACTCACCTTCCACTACGCGCTGTTGGGTGGTAAAAAAAAAAAAAAAAAACCTTGTCCAAAGACCGAACCCCCCCACCCGTGAAAGTTGCAATTATTTTGCGCAGGTGAAATGAGGACAAAAGCATGAAAAGCATAGTGTGTGTCTTCAATGGCCCCTGATTATTTAAAGCGGGCGCCAGGGAAGCCCGTTCCATGGTTCAGTGTACCCGCTTCCGTCCATGGGTCGGGAGAACTCTGTGAGTCTACGAAAGTCCACCGTGTGGGAAAATACGTCTGTTCTTCGCAATCTGTAGCCCCTCTTTGATTTCCTTAAGGGAAGCTTGTCTTCTCCCTTTTCTTTTCGCCATGTCCGCTCCAACAGGGCAATTTCACAGGCTGTCTATTGGTCAAAACATGCCAGATACAGTCCTGCCTGCTAGAGCGGCCCGCGCGGGGCGGTCGGACACTTCCAACGACAGTAATCGTGGAGAAGACGATAGCTCTTCAGAGGAAAGCTCCAGTGGAGGAGAAGAGGAGGACGAGGATGACGATGAAGAAAGCAGCGATGTCGAACGGTCCGAATCGAATAGCGCCTCCGTTCTCGCAACGTCCGGTATTACCTATGACCTCAGCCAACTAGATTCCGAGTCTGAAGCCAGGGCCATCGTGGGTTTGACCGGCCGTTTTGATGTCATCAACTGTCGCTCTACTCCCGCTGGCTATGACTTCCAGCTGTCGGATCGGCCACAGGTGCACATTGGCGCGGACTCGTCTACCTGCACTTGTACCGTGTTCCAGGATCGACCAGACGGGGCGTGCCAGCACATCTTTGTGAGTATGGCCTTTTGGGAAAGGAGGCTTGAAAGACAAAGGACTTGAACCGACAATACTAACCCCTCATCCCCTGAACAGTGGCTCGTCGACCAACTACACGGCTGCTTCCTCCCGACACCTCTGTCGACGGAGGTGTCACTGGCTCCAGACGGACGTCCGGACCGCCTCCCTCGCATTGAGGACCTCCTAAAGGGTAATCTAATTTCAGTCGCAACACAGCTCAAGTGGCAGTACCTACGGGAGGAGGAGGATGGGATGACGCGGACAGAAAAAGTCCGGGACATCTTCTCTGCGTTCAACCGGACTCTCCCGGAAGACACCCGCCGGGACTTGACAGAGACCACCGAGCAAGCACGAACGGCAGAGGAGTGCGTGGTCCAGGGAGATTTCGAAGCGACGATGTTCCGGCTTGCAATGCACGACGACGGGGTTTTCAACAGCCTCTGCAAGGCGATGCCCGCAGGCGCGTGTGCGGCCATCTACTTCGACAAAGTACAAGAACAGTCACGCCGCCTACTCAACGACTTTGACCGATACTGCGCAACCGGCGAGTTACCCACGGACCCCGTGAGCCCAGGACTGGGCGTAGAGGTCAACGACGTCGTCACACAACTCCAGCGTTCTGTGTCCCGGATTGAAGTCAACATCGCAGCGCGTGCCCCGCACGGCTCGGAAGGTGCCGCCGAAGCCCTCGTGTCTCTCCTGGAGTCAGTCGTGGCTCGCAATAATGACCCCCTCGAAGGCAATCCCCTGGGCCGGCAGTCCTTCCACGGTGAAGACGAGGACCAGCGCAATCTATACCACTTGCTCATCGGGTCGGTCGAAACAGACTCCGAAACAGACGCGCGGCACTTTGTCCTTCACGCGCTTGATGCCCTGCCGCCGGTGGACCTCCACCAGTGCGCCAACCGGCTCCGAGACATCCTCCGCAAGATCGAAGTCAACCGTGCCCCGAAGCCATATCTTCTCCATCTAGGATCGTTGATCCGCATCGCTGAATCTGCCGCTGCCGCTGCTATGGGATCGGGACAAAAGCGACCGGCGGCTGGGAATGGCAATTCCGCGGGATACTCTAAACGAACCCGTTGAATTGTCCTCGATCTTTTTTTATACATATGTTTGTTATCTTGTTCTGGGAGGCCATCGTGTTCATTCATTGCAATACCCCGCTGCATCGTGTCTTTACGTTTCATCAGCGACGAATCGCTCCGGTTCTATTTTGCTTCACAGTCATGTCATGCCATTCGTTTACTATTTACGATCATAAGAGCTGTTAGTATTTGCCATAGTCATTTTCATATACAATCACTATCACAGGCAACACGAACAAAGTTTTCAAATCCACTGGAACCATCAACATCTATGACCAGGTCAAAAGCAAAATATAAGTCCCATGATTAACATGTCGTCATTTCCAAACCCAACACTACGGCCTTGGGTTTCCACGTCCATGGTACGGCCCTGTAAGCCGGGTATCACCGCCCATGTGGGCAGAGATGAGCTAGCCCAATTTACGACGTTGAACCATGGAACAGATACTCGGTAGGGTGTGGGTCACCCACAATTTGGAATCGTGGTTTTCGTGGTTTTCTCTTTATTGCACGCCCAACAAACACACGAATCAGCAAGACCAAAATATAATGCCGAGGTCAAGACCGGGGGTCATCCATGGATACATAATTCCAAATGTAGATCTTGAGATCCAGATCCGTCCGATCGCTTCGCTTCGCACATCCGATGATCTATGTATCTACGGAGTACTCCGTACGTACTCCGTTAACATTTTGGGTACGGATATACATCGCCATTGGGACCACACGGCATCTTAATTTAAATCTGCCCCTCAATCCACGCCCAATGCACAAGTTAAGTTCGATAACGCTCACCAATAGCGCGCCGGGGAAATGCGGTGTCTTAATCGTAAGATTAGGCATAAATGCTATGTACTGTATTGTATATTACACTATGGGAGTTTATCAGGACAAAGGATTCCACGTGAATCAAAAGTGGATATTATCATGCCACGTTTTCCACGTTTTAGACGGGGATTGATGCGATTCGGATTATGTACATATTATTATTCGGATTCAAGCCGAGTTTAGGCCGTAAAAGTCAATATTGGGCCGTGCACACGGCTGCGACCCTGGATCCTTTGGGGGCTAGTTTGTTTAGCTTATGGGGTGGGCTTGTTCCGGTGGACGTAGGTGGACACCTGCGGCAAGGGTGTTGTGTATATTGACAATGGCATTGTATGCAGGGATCTGTCTATGTAGTGTTAAAGGAGAGAGGGCGAACGTGCAAGGGTGCGCGATAGGGGTATGTCAGCCATAAGAAAGAACTATGTATATCGTTCGAGTTCTGCTAGCAGCAACTGGCCAGTTTAGAATGTTGCCAGTATCTGTGATAGGACACTGGCTTAGCCATAAAACGACCAAGGATTATATAGTAAAAGTCTATTTACATTAACGGGTACTAACCCAGACTAACTACAATGTGGTTCATGTCCGTCCACGGGTATAGAAGAGCGCTGGAGCTTTGCAATATATAGTCATCATGCCCCGAAATGATGAACTGTTGGTCTATACTTCTACCTAGAACACCAATAATGGGTGGTAACACCCAAAAAGGACATCGTAGTGTTATCGTAACTATAATTTCATTTATATCATCTTAAGTCAAATCAAATTTTAAACTACGTGGTCAAGGAAAGAGGCCGCATAAATGGTCGACTATTCTTGTTATGAATAGTATATTAAGAAATTGACCGTAAAAGGAAACCTTGGAGAGAACGGCGAGGTTTGCTGGGTTTTCGCACGCTCATCCCAAGGTTTGGACTGACGTATTAAACCAGGATCTATGGATGACCTCCGACACCTATTTCGGTAATTCACTCACAATTAGACCACCACTCCAGTTCAGTGCACCCTATTTACTTTTCTAACATCTACAAACCAATCACGAAAAGCCAACCCATCATCAAGAAAATATTCGAGCAAAAAATGAACATGCGGCGAGATCTAGAAGAAGGCCCCGAGATACTCACCCGCAGCAACTGGAAATCATGGAAGAATGAGATCGAGAAACACGCCCGGAAAGAAGGAGTCTGGAAGTACTGCAACCCCGACGCCCCAGGTGAATACTACCCCGAGCTCCACGAACCCGAGAAACCACACATTTCCACGGTCCGACCCGAAGCAAAATCCATCGTTGATCTCGGAGAGGATGACTTCATCGAGCTGTCTTCGATCGTGGACCAATACTGGAAGCAGATGCGCGACTACGAAAACATTCAAACAAAACTCCAGGTCATCTTTGAACTTATTGAAAACCATGTCGATTACGAACACTTCAGTCTCATTAAATATGCGGAAACACCGCTGGAGCAGATGGCTGTGCTATCTGTTAAATTCAAGAAATCTCGCCTAGAAGATTTGCAGCCGAGATGGGAGCGTATACAGGAACTGGCTAATAAGCCGGATGTACAAGCGCTATTCAAACTATGGAATTCCCTGTTCACAGACTGCGATGGGTATCTTTCTGGTTCTGCTCGAAAGAAGGATGTCTTCTGGGACTGTGTGGAGAGCGCGGGAGATATCTGGGGGAACTGGCTACCTCTTACTTCCCAACACTGGATTCAAAATGCCAAGCATGTTGAGTCGAAAAACTATGGGGATGTATACGCTCAACCTCGTTCGCCGGCTAGACGTGATTCTATCACGTCCCAGCACTGGATTGAACACGCCGACCACGTTGAGCCGAGGAATGAAGATGATTGTAGTCAGCCTCGTTCACCAGCTAGACGGGAGTCTACCACTTCCTTGGGCTGGGTTAAGACCCCCGACCATTCTGAGTCGAGAAGCTATGGGGATGGTTGCGCTCAGCCTTATTCGCCAAATTCTATCACTTCACGGGACTGCATTAAACCCCCCGATCATTCTAAGTCGAGGAACTATAGGGACGATTGCGCTCAACTTCGTTCACGGGCTAGACGGGGATCTATCGCTTCTCGGTACCGGCTTGGCTACTACGAACCTGTAGTGTCAACTGGAGGCGCGCCTGTCGCTTCTCAGCACTGTACTAATGACTATGAGCCTACGGTGGTGACTGGGCGAACTTCTCTGAGTCCTCAGCCTGGTTCTGTGGCAGCTCGGAGTGATCGATGTGAAGAGGTCTTTTGGGATGATTTGGAGATAACGGGTCTTATACGATCATTGAGACTACCCGGGATGGAAGAATCGAAAACCTGAATGCAATAATATGCATGGATGGTAGAAAATAATCTCTATGATGAATTTTATCTGGGTGGATTTGGTGCTTCGAGGTAGAAGATTTGTGTCTTTTCTCTTTGACAGCTCTTGGGAGTTTATATAGCTCTTTGCTCTTGGCTTGCTGATACCTTTGCTTAACGAGGCCCTTTGTGTTACAGAAACAAAATCAAAACTATACTCTATTTTTATTTGTTTCTTAAATTTCCCAAGGAAGATCATTGAATAGTCGTTGATGGTCTATGTTACGAAGTAAAACAAAAATCAATAGCGTGTTTCTATTCAATCAACTCTTCTTCTCTGGTCAGCTACTCTCTCTGCCATTATGTGATAGTTTCTCCTGGGGAGATGTTTCAATGTTTCACGACTATGAAAGTGAATTGTATTAGCCAATTCGAAGCATGTCATCAAAATGGCAAAACGTTCCCTCCTCACGACAGCATAATTTTGTGACAAAGGAGGAGAGTGAAGAAGTAATATGTTATTCTCTACAAATATATTGAGGCGGGCCAAATAACTAGCCTGTGGAAGGAAGCCTGAACATTTCGCATAAAAACCAGATATCTAAAAGGACCTTGGCGTTATCGTCTGACATATGGCCTCCCTGATATTATCCTGAGCCAGATAAATCAGATCATTAACGGTTAACTATTGTCTTTTCTATGTATGATGTCGTATAAATTAGTATTGGCAATATGCTTAGATGTCTGTTTTTGAGTTATAGCGCACACCTTTTCACATTTTCACAATAACCCCGGCCGGCTGGCCCAATGGCAAGGCGCTTGACTACGAATCAAGAGATTGCGATTGCAGGTTCGATCCCTGCGTCGGTCATCGGTCACTTCTTTTTTTGTTTTATTTTTAATTCCTCTAATCAAAAAATGTCTTTTTTGGCGTTATTTTTTGCATTTTCTTAGTCAAAAAAACACTTGACAGAATTTAAATTGTTCTCAGTGTTTTCGATGAGAATAATATCATAACTATCGATTGTGGCAGTTAGACGAAGGAGATATATATATCCCAAGCGTAACAACCAGTTATAGAACTTTTCAACGAATAAACGAAAGATTCATGGTCGCAAACAAGATAAAGTTAGATTCAAGATCCTACATACACAGCGTTCATCCAGAAAGATCCAACACAACCCGACCCTGCAACTTCCCCTCCTCAATCTCCTTGAACACCCCAGTCAAAGCATCCATCTTCTCAGTCCGATAATGCACTTTAATAACACCCCTCGCAGCAAACTCTATAGTCTCAATAGCCTCCTTCCGACTCCCAACCGCCGATCCCGTAATAGTCCACTGCTTGCCAACCATCGAAATCGGGAACGCCGTCGCAATAGCCTGCGGGTCATTTTCCGGCATGCCCACGCAGACAAGCGTACCATTGAAACGAAGCAACGGCAGCGCCTGCGCATACGCCGCATTAACAGCCGTACAGACAATCGCCGCATGAGCACCCAGTCCATCTGCCAGCGAATGAACATGCTTCCTCAGCGCGGCGCCATTATCGTCCCTCGGGAACTGTGTGATGTCCACGAAATGCTCCGCCCCAGATTCCTTAACTAGTCCCTCTTTGCTGCCGTGGTCGATACCGATTACCCGTAGGCCCATTCCCCGGCTCGCGAGCTGCACTGCCAGGTGGCCTAGGCCGCCGCCGGCGCCGGAGATTACCACCCATTGTCCGGGTCGCGCGTTGCTGCGCTTCAGTGCGGAATATACGGTTACGCCGGCGCAGAGGAGTGGTGCCGCTGCGGCGGAGTCGAGTCCGTCTGGGATGGGGGTTACGTAGTTTGCGGGTCCTAGTGTATATTGCTGGAATGTTCCTGGGGTGTAGTAGCCGGAGACTTTCTGGTTAAAGCATAGTCCGTCGGCGCTGGCTTGACAGGGTTCTGGGTGAGGATGGTGTTAGGTTCGAGGTCTTGGTTGTTGAGGAGAGTAAAGCGTATACGTACGACAGTGCCCGCATGCGCTGGAAACCCATTTCACGCCGACTCGATCGCCGATCTTTAGGTTTGAGGATTCGGTGCCTGCACCGAGCTTGACTACCTTACCGACACCTTCGTGGCCGCCGACTTGGCCTGGCTGAGTTGGGTTTGGGAACGCACTCCACTGGCGGGTATTAGTTTGTGTTCGGGACATTAAGAGAATAGGATGTGTGCATACTTTGTTGGTCATGATACTGAAGTCCGAATGACACACGCCCGAATGTGTTCTAGCATTGTCAGTAGTATTCTAGGATCAAAATCGCGATAAAGAAGGCATACAGATTAATCAACACCTCGCCGGTACCAGGCTCTGGGACATCTAATTCCACAACCTTTGTCGAAACCGTCCCAGGCTGGTCGTAGATGACGGCCTTCTGCTTGGCGGGGATTTCAGGAGCGGCCATATTGACTGATTGCTGGTGATAGATAGAAAGGAGATCGGATATTGAATTGTGAAGTTAATTTCAATTGGGGGTTTCGGCGGAGATATATCTGCAGAGCAAACGCTTAATCGAACGCTGGCATGATTCTTAAGTAGATTATTCCTTATCGCGCCAAGTACATAAAAGAGGAGAACTACAACGAATTGCGGGGTTTGGGGCCTTCGGATCGACGGATGATTTCCACAGGCTGGTTAATGCAGCTTGTACCCGGATGCACGCTGTGCATGCCGAGGAAGCTGGCTATTCATCCATGAATTGTAGTAATATGTTCCTTTGTGTCCGAATGAATTGAGGGGAAAGATGCGGAGTCGGAAGGACCTCGGTTCCATTCAGTTGCATACATCCATTATCAACTGCATCCATTGCTGGAATAAACACTAGAGTCAGAGGAGTATATTGTAGAGGGAAAATAGAGAGATGGAAGGTTGAAAGGGCTTTATATACATCGGAGAACCCCCAAGGTCCTCTCATGATGATCACATATATTTTATAAGATAACCCCCCATTCCGGTTTGGGACTCATTCCTTGCCGCTTTGTTACATGAATCCATCCATGGCTGAGATCCTGTAGGTCCATGGATAGAGTTTGAAGGGCAACCAATGTTGGAACATGATTGAGCCAGCTTCTGCTTACACTATTCCTATTTGGGAAAATAAATGCCTGTGTACCTACCTACATGCATATATGTATGCATATCTAATTAGATGTGTGCTCTAAAATAAATAACAACTCTTGAACAAACCCAGCTTTGTTCATTTACATTATATCATCCACAGCATAATTCTTTGCGTTGGCTTCTACAGCCTCATCCAGTGGTACGGCAAAAGACTCAATTTATCGGTTGAGCGTGGACCATGTAAGTGATTTTCGGGCAAGGATGTGGACATATAAGAGACAGAGAGTTAACCTTGCAAAGATCGAGATCCTTTAGCAGTTCTCACTACCGGTGCCGCAAAGGAAATTGCCTATTTCAAGAAATTCGGGCGGCCTCTTCAGCCATTTCAGCGTCTTCGCCGAGAGCTATACAGCTACCAAGCTCAGTCCCACCTCGAACATATTATAGATCTAGAGAAATACCTTCAGATTGCCCCTCACCTTGTACCACATGACTTCCCAGCTCTTCATCGTCCAGCCATACGACATCTTCAACCTAACAATATATTCATCTCTAATTACCTTAAAGTCAAGGGATTGATTGATTGGCAACATACTACGATTCTTCCATTATTTTTGCAGTGTGGTATTCCAGAGAGTCTACAGAATTATGGCGACGAGGTCTCGGAATCATTGCAAATACCGACTCTGCCGAGTAACTTTGATGAGTTGGAAGAAACAGAGCAATTTCGGGAAGCGGAACTCCTACGTAGACGTCAGCTCCACTATTTCTATGTCAAACTGACAGCAGAGATAAATCCCGAGCATTACGAGGCCTTGACCTATGATTTCAGCACTTTAAGGCGGCGGCTTTTTCACCATGCAAGTGATCCTTGGGAGGGTGACAATGTGACTTTAAAAACCGATTTGATTATTCTGTCTAGGAAATGGACAGACTTAACTCATGATGCGAAAGTATCTTGCCCAATTTCTTTTTCAGATAAAGAGTTGACGGAATGTCCACGACTGGCACGTGCACAGTCTGAGGTAGATGAACAACTTCAGGCTTGCCAGGAAGCGATTGGGGTTGGACACGAGGGTTGGGTACTTGGGTACCCCTGGCAGACTACGACCAGGCAAAAAGAAGAGAGAGAAGCCTGAAAACGGACGCTCTTGAGGCGGCTGAAACCGAAGAGGAGAAAACAAGAATCCAAGAAAACTTGATTTTCGACGATTTTAGCGAGGAAGAATACATGTGAAGAACAAACCTTCACTTCTGTTTAGGTAGTCAACAATGGACAAGAAATGAGGCCATAAACACAAGGAAAGAATGATGATTGTCCAAGCTACTTAGGAATAAGGATGTCCTTGATGACCAGGGGGCCATGAGACTGGTTGGCCATTTCTTTTGTATTGTTTCTTGAAGAGATAAACAAAATTGGATGTTAGAGAAACTAGGAGGCTTGGGGTATCAGGATTTTATACCGTAGGAGTATAATCCTGACCCGTAAATGTACTTGTATAAGCATTCTAGACGCCCTTGGAATACTACTGTGAATACCAGGCCACTACATTGGTAAGGATGTTAGCTTTGTTGGCTGGTGGGGCATATGTATAATCGTATATCGTATGCTATCCACCGTACTTTGTCTATGGTACTTCGTAGAGGATAAACTGAGCTTGCAAGGTCTTAGAAATGCGGTATCGATGTCACCCACCCAACGGTTGTATAAGAGTCTTCCGGAAGAGCTCTTAACGACGAAAAGACTAAAGCCATTATCCCCAAGCGCGCAATAATATAAAGGCTAATCCCGGCCTGTTTTATGTACATATGTGTGTCGAATATCCTTTGCCAATGGGTATCCTCAACTAAAAACTCCATAGAAGAGGGCAGCTTTTTGGCAACCTTTAAATGTAGCAAGGCCAGGTATGCGGTATTAACCGTGCTAAAGATACACACGCCGGCTACTGCCGTAAAGCAGAAGACAATCCAAGATATCCATTCCGCTCGGGTCGGGAACGTATAGTCCCAACTATAATGGTAGCAGTTAGCCAATATATCTAAATGTGTCTTGTATCTCTCTCGACGAAAGCAACTTACGCAGCAATATGGATACCACAATAGGATAAGCCGGTAAGACCAAACAGTATGACCACTATGTGGATAATCCATGACGGTGTCTCTACAGGCCTTTCTTTTAGCAGCTCAAGGTCTTCTCCATCTTCTGACAGAAAAGGTGTCTTCATGGCATCCCAGGCTATAAGTAGGATGCGTTCTTCCTTGAGAGGTGCGAGACGGTGCGTCCATCCAGCGGAATGCATAGCATCGTGCAGCTCCCCTGGTAGATTGTCGCGATCATAGTGTAAAGGCACTATAATTGGGGCACCCATATCTTTTGGCTTGAACCACCAAAAGCCATATATAACGATTCCCAAAAAGCAATAGGCGACGGTAGCCAACTTAAATGGTGATACTGATACATGAGATGCCCATCTTGTGATGATATTGCAGATAAACCAGGAGACCTGGAGCAAGGTAAAGAGCTTGCCCAGCCAATCTTGTTTGGCATGTTCTTGAATATCTCGCTCCCGGAGATCTAACGGAGAAACCATGCCAGATTGAATAAGCAGCACCATTTAATCCTCACAGGTGACAGTGTAGATCCAGTCATCTTGTGTCTGCAAAGCCAGTCCTCCTGCATTAATGCAGAAAGTCTGAGTGAAAGTCCATTTCGCAGAGTCTGGATTTTCCTGGGCTCCATCAAATGGTTCATTCCGTAATCCTCCATGTGATCCTGATCTTGCTTGTCTTCTGGATTTTGCCTCTGCCTGGACCACGTTGTATCTAGCCTTGGAGTTTATTACGTTGAACAACTCTAGAAAGCCAAAGCTTAGAATCAACTCCGGGACCAAGAGGGCTATAAGCCACGTGCGTACGCACATGATTTGTTCTCGTGCCTCAGAAACCTGTCGACCAGGTACATCAGAGTGAATGATCGTCTAGGTGCAGGCAAAAATGGTAGAGGAACAACTCCAAACAATGTCCCATGTGGAGCGGTTGTTTGTATCGAGCTGCCAGCTAAGGAGTCCGGTGGATGCGTACTCCACCGGAAGCAGAAACAGCAAACACAGCAAAGTCAGCATTGGGCACCCTGTACACGAAGTTTTGATGAAGAGGTTCGATCATAGCTTACAGATTCAGCTGAGGTGGGATATTTCCTCACGTGAGAACTTGCAGGGTGTTAGAACTAGTCCAAATAGGGCACCTCGAGGCTGCCGATCATTGTTCATATTTCCGTCCAAAGTATCCAGGTTGATACCGAGGTATAGGTAAGTAATTGCATAATCATTGTTGAGTAATCCCTTGCAGTTATTTCTGCTAAGGCTCGACATGATGGTTTCCCGTATTAATTGTTCCTGGAAATTAAAATTTGATGCCAAGTGGTGAGTACGAGGAGAAGCTCCACTGTATACTCATGCCCAGTGATCGCCGTCTTGACATCTATACCCTCAGGATCAAGAGTGGACAATATTATATAGTACTCTCAATGCTATACCCGGCCCAGAAAATAGTCAAGAGAAGGGTGTACACCGTATATCATGCTCTTTTGTTTAATTTGTGGTAAAAGCCAAAAGAAGATGCCCGAATACGAAATTATTTGAAAAGTTAGCCAGATCCCGCCCCACCACCGGTTACTTATACGAGAAAGAGGCTGGTATGGTACATAGTTTAAATGTTGAGAATAACCCACCGGGAAAGCTAGACTCAACTACCTATCCTTCATGCATCATTTATTAGGATTACCCACCGAAGTTATTCTGTGGGTTTTCGAGAGCTTCGATAGTGTTAGAGACGCGCTTCACCTGTCTCAATGTTGCAAAGTTTTGAACGGATTATTCAACCACCCAAGATATCAAGCAAAGATATTAGAATCAATCGTGATAGGTGTAAGTTCAAAGCATCTATCTGCCCACGAGATCTCGCTGACTTCGCCAGGACCAATTACCTCTTCCGAAAACACCTGACGCCAGTTGGCTTGAAGCCCACTTCGGGGCCGGCTCGCTCTGGAAACCCACTGAATCGGAGCTCCCCGCCAGGCTCACAGATGCAAACACGCGAAAATTTCTCACAACCGTTGGGTTTCCATTAGTCCAGTGTACTGATATTCAATGGGACCCGAGTGGATTGAAGAAGAGTGTAGATGCCGGTGTTGAGCTCTATGCATACGATGCCGATGAAATATTTGGCCGTCGGTGGGCGGATGACGATTCCCCGCCAGTCAACTTCTGTTATAACTTCGGTTGTGTTGGCGGCGATGCCGTGGTGATGGTAGATGCCGAGGATGGTCTTATCATTCACTACGACCTAGGCGGTTATGGTGATCAGGCCGATAGAGGTTTGATTGCGGGTTCCCTGCCTTCACTGTTGGTGCTCTTAGGGACGATAGATATGGTCATAAAGCGAATAGGGGAGGCACCGCAGGGGTTGAGCTGCGAAGCATTTGAAAATCTTCGAACTACGATATTTTGTCAAGTACGCAAGATAATGGCGGATTATGATGATTGTTTTGAAGACGACTCTCGCTTTTGGAATGGGTTATTTGAATAAGGGGCAAGCGTAGTTTACTATTATGATGGTACTGTACATCATCGTCTCTCCAATGCACGAATCATTTCCGTCTAGTCACAAGGTATTTCTTCATAGAGACGTGATAAACCAGACGGTGATTTCAGCAAGCGGTTGCTACCCATGTGGTCTTCTGGACGTCCTAGGCTAATGATTGATTGCCTATGCCCCTCTTATACTTCGCGATAATATGTCCATTGATCTATGTTTTGCTACCCCTAATTCGCTTATATGCACATGGAATCAAACCCCGAAAGATATCAATACTATCGTAACAAAACTCACACAAAATGTCACAAAGCTCATGCATAAGATGCCCAGCCTATTGAAAGTTAGTAAATCGGTCAATGATCAAATATGGAAAAAGAAACATACCGCAATACAACAATGCAAGATTCTTTTCATCACATGCCTGCTGCACCAATTCATTGACAGTAGCAGTGACACTGAGCGTTTTGCTCAGTTTTTTCGCCACGACAGTCAACGCACGATCAGCCTCACTAGGTTCGTTTTCATTCTCACTCTTCGAGACAAGAGCATCAGCTGCGCCAGGCAGAGCTGGAGGTCCATCACCGGCTTGGTTGTCTTGCATCTGCATTTTCTTAACCCGAAGCGGGGAGACAGTCCAACTATACAACGGATCATAACGCAACACGTCAAGGATCGTCATTATGCTGTACGATTCTTGGCGAAGGGCTTCCAGGGTAAATTCACAACAGCGCCGGAAAACGCCTTCGGTTTTGGTGATTCCGAATCCATCAACTAGATCGCGGGTCAACCGGAACGGCACTACCTCGGGAACAGGTAGCACACGGCCTTGTTCAAAGGCCACACCGAGATCAATGTGCACCACTTCTCCGGTCTTCTCATCTAGGAGAATATTATGTCCATGTCGATCGCCGAGTCCGAGCACATGACCGAGGATAGAGATCGCAGCGGTACTTCGTGTGTAGGCTAACCGTTTGCTAAACCAGTCATCGGGGTTGTTGAACTTCTCCATGAAGAAATACTTCATTACTGGATGGAAATGCTCGGTTACCTGTCTGTAAGTTCTGACGCGTTGCTCAAATGATTTGGTCTGCACATCGGCGATGTGTTTCCGACAAGAGTTGGGTTTCATGTCCTTCGGGAAGTATTTTTGATGTGCGGGCATCAAGTAGTCGTGCAGCGGAATTGTGTTTGGAACGAACTCAATAATTCCTGCACTTGGTGTCAATGGAAGAACCTTGTATGTCCGGATGCCTAGGCTCCGCTGGCGTGTGGGTTGGTGGTCTTTTAGAAGACTGCTAACTTGCTCAAACACTTGCTCCATGATGGCATCTTGTCGCAGGTCGTCATTTCCTCCCTTGTACTGTTGTTTTGTTAGTTTTTGGTTGAGAACATTGGCGGACTTCAAATAAAGATAAAGCTCACCAATTGCTTGTAGCGCTCGCCGTTGGATGCAATGGCGGTCACAATTTTCGGCGCGCTAACACCGGAAGCAATCGTGAACTCAGGTTGGAACTTCGTGACCGTAGAAACGTGACTGTAGTCGCAATCTGCGCGGAGGTCGATCTTCATTGTCGGTGGCGGTAGTTTGTAAGTGATGGCATCTTGTCCAAGGCGCTGGCCAGTAGCCAAGTTCTTCAGTGGAACTTTAGCACCACTTTTATACTTGCTGTCTGGTTTGTCGATTGCAAATCGAACATAGCTGATGTTCACATTGTGGACAGCAATCCAAGTCTGACCGATGTGACTATCGTTCTTCAGACGATCCACAAGTTGATTCGCAGCACGGAAACGTGAGTGAGACGACTGATCTTTTCCTCCTTTGGACTTGCTGCTGGCGAAAATTTGGTACATGCCATGGAAAGGATGCTCAACACATATTCTGAATACTAAGTGAGTGAGCAATTTCTGGAAGTCATCAGAGACATCGAGTAGACGAGAGGATAGCTGGTTCATTAGTGGTGCAAATTTCCGGCTGGGTACCTCGTTGAGATACCGAGAGACAGCTGAATTTGCAGTCTCACTGTCTGATTTGTCAAGCCAGAGTGCACAGAAACGTAGAGCATCGTTGTTGTAAGTGTCGCTTTCCCTCAAACTGAGAAGGTAATTTTCGAGGCACTGCTGCAGGAAAGCTTCCCGACTCCGCAATAAACGTTGATATTCGCGGTCGTCAAGGTCGAACCATTGCTTTGCTTTGGCTCGATAGTTCTTCAAGTATTCTCTCTCTTTGCCTGTAGCATTCTTCATCAAGTCTTCCAGGCCAAGGACTTCTTTCTCCTTGCGATCACGTAGTTGTTCCACTCGCTTGAAATCTTCAAGCCCGTCGGGGTTCAGTAGCTGCTGATCACAAAAGGTTGCAAACCCGTGATAGACCCGTCCAGCCTCTTCTCCATCGGAGCCTCCTCTCAATTCCTTGACCGCAGGATATAGGTACTCCTGAAGAATCGAGTCGGGCTTTTCTAAGCGCGCTTCAGCAACGTGGTGACCCTAAACATGATATTAGGATTTTGGACGGAAAGTCTTTTGGGGTTCCTTTCAGCAGTCTCTGAAAGGACATTGGACTTACCAAAGTCACGAGAAGTTCAGCCTGACTGAGGGGGATTGCCTGCTTATGAAGGTCATTCTGGCCCTTCAGTTGCTGGAGCATGCGAATGGACGCGGTCATCTCTCCTTGATCCCACAGAACATTGGCAAGATCGAATTTTGCAGCTCCGTCAATGTTCATTCCCAACTCTGCGCACGGTTCGGCAAGCTTCGAAAGGCTCATTGCAGATTTGAGCGATGCCTGGGAGATACCATGAGTTCTTGTGATTTCCAAGGATTGTCGAATGACCTTCGCTTCTAGAAGTCGTGAATCCCCGAGACTCAGTTTTGCCCGTGATTTGAGGATGTCATTTTTCCTGATCGATGAGAACAACGCCTCATGCCACGACAGAATTTCTCCAACTTCATGATAACTGCTCTAGTCAGTATGTATTCTATAGACAGGGTTGGAAAGGGAAACACGCACCTCTCGGTTTTCAACCAGCTGCTTCTCGCCAACATACTCTGCCACCCTTCTTCCATATCTTCAGAACACGTGGAGTGCAAAGTGTCGCTGATCTCAGTCATAATTCCCAACGTGCGCATCGAGCTTCGCAACCGAATAGCGGATCCACTGGTTTTGAGAAGAGAGCCCAATGTTGTCAACAGACCGCTTTCGATTGAGCCAGTGACCTCAAGTAGAGAGCCTGAGGTATTGAGACTTTGGAATGTACGGAATACAGTGGCGGATGGCGATTCATCCAGAGGTGATACCGGAATATCCCATTTTTGAAGACTAGTTGCGGCCTGCAACATGCTGTCAAAGGCAACAGGGGCATCGTTTGCACTGCTGGAGGCAGAGAGCATCGTATTGGCAATGCCTTGAAGGTTGGTAGCATTCAAAGCCTTCAACACTCCGTACGATTCTGCATTGTCGGACATTTGTATTTCGCTGTCGTATTTTGCACTCTGGAACAGGAGATTTTTGAACCCCGAGCTTTCATACTCCAGCCGCTCCATGACGCTGTTCAAAGATGAGCTCTGCTGAATGCCATAAAACAAGTCTGGGTCATCGATGTTTTTGAAGACATCATGCAGTAAAGCAGGTGGTGGCTCGTATTTAACGACAGATGACCGACGAGATGTCGCAACAACTCGGGATGTTTGTATTTCCAGGAAAAGCAGCGAAGTTTTATGCAAACCGCAGCGATGTGCAGCCAAAGATGCCTCTCCAAAGTCAATATCAAGCCATTTATCGCGTTGGACTATAGTTGATTCATCTGGCACAGGTTGATTGCGAAGGTATAGAATGCAGTTGATCACAAGCTGAGCGTGAGGTAGTGTTTCTTCTCCAGCCTCAGACAACACCTCTTGGAAAGCAGCAGAGATATCTGCTCGGACCTCTCCCCTTTCGCCTTTATCGTCCCTTTCTGAGAGCAAAACATCATGAACCACGTATGGCAACAGCTGCACTGCTAAGCCAGGAGTCACGTTGAGAACTTTGCGAAGAGAGCCAATGACTGGGTCTTCTAAAGCAGCATTCGATAAGAACAGGGAAACACTGCGAGCCCAGTCAGCAGCCGACAGCCCAGAGGCGCTGGTTGCGGCATTCTCGCATCTCTCCTGCTCCGAGTTTGAAAGTAAAACGGCGGGACATGTGTATGGGTTCCAGATGAGGGCTTTCATCAGAGATTCGGGAATCACCTCGCTGCAACCTTGGAAATCCGGATAATGCGCGATATTGCTGACGATCAGCTGCAAAGTACGCTCAACCAGGCCGGCTTCAAAATGACTTTGCACGTGTAGCATATCGCAAAGCACCCGAAGAATTCTGGCTTTAGAATGGCAGAAAATATCGGACGACAGAGAAGACTCGAGGGACTGAAACAGTGAGAGATCCTGTTCTCGCAGGAGCAATTGATCGATTTTCCCAGTGGCAGCGAAGGATCTTCCAATGACCCGAGCGGCCCAAAGTCGATACTGAGGTCCTCCATTGGATGTTTGAAGTGTGTGCCACAGAGACACAACATGGGAAGCAGAATCCACATCTTCAGTCGAGACCCAATTCCCAGTGTCGGATGTCTGCTCGAATTCGGGACATAGGAGCGACAGAACAAGATCCGCCACAGGCTTACTCAACAGCGAATTGACAGAATCCCTGTCTTTGAGAACCTCGAAGACCAAATCTTTCCCAAACTGTGCCCCTGAAGAGTCCTCAGATGTTGAGAATTTCTCGGCCAGTGAAACAAGCCGATCAAATGAAGTTTTCGTCTCTGCATCCCAATCGGAGGAACGGAGCTCTCCGAGGAGCTTGACCAGCCATTGGTGGAATTCTTTTGCATTTGACTGCACTGTTCTGAACTGGCTTTCCTGAGTCGTGTTCTCAGGTAATGACGAAAATATTCTACGGAGAGTGACCAGTGTCGAGACAGCAATGCCTGCAGTGAATCCTGGTGCGACCTGGAGATATGGTTTCCCTGCCTCGAGTAGATACCAGAAAACCCCAAGAGCATCCTCAGAACAATGGATGTCGCTAAGGAAAGGCCGCAAAGAGCTGAGTGTCATCTCTAGAGGGTAGTCTTGAAGTATGATGGGGCCAGCCACACAGGCTAAAATTCTTATTTTGCGGATGACAGAACAGGCATGAAGCGAGCCAAGGGCGGGATGTATGGATTCAAGCAGCGAACGGCACACAAAAGACACCAGTGATGGCGTCCATATCGATTCAAATTCAAACCCAGTGCGTCTGCAAAGAAACTCAATCTCATCTAGGAGATAGCGTGCTCGAAAGGAGGGCTGTTGATTTGCTGGCAGTGAATTTTGAGAGGTGCTTTTGTTGATTATTTGCGCCTGAATGTCGAGCGCATAACCGAAGTTTTGACGCTTTGAGAATGCTCGTTCGATCTGGTCATAGTAGTCGAGGGATTTGAAAAATGTCGCGATAATCAGTGGGAACTGGCTCTCGATTTGTGTCACGAACTGATCTGTCCCGAGAAGTTTCCGCAGACGGATCTCAACACCCTTGGGCTGACTACCCTGCCCCGGAGGAGTACTGATATCTCGTGCAATGCTGTATGCCTCGGCCTTGTGAAAAGAGGTCGCCAAGAGCTCGAGATGTGGAATCTGGAGGTGTTTCGCCAGCTCAATTGTCTCTTGTTCCTTGGCACGCATCATCATTTGCCCAACGATTTCATCTTTGACGTCCACCAGCATGTTTCGAAGGCTGTCATACCCAAATATGCTAAATGGCATAGACATGATACTTTGTGTCTCGGTCCATGTGTAAAGAATTTGAGATGAGAAAAGTCGAAATAGTTCTTTAGCGTCTTCCAGACCAAGAGTCCGAGAAACAGAGATCATACATCTCTCGGCGTACCACAGTGATAGTGGGACTTGTGCCGGGGTTTCAAATAAATGGTAGATGCTTCTTCGCAGCAAAGTGTGCCATCGAGAAGCCAACTGCGAAAGCACAAAAAGGCGGACTGCAATTCCCTCGATCCATTCCGGGTCTCGCGGGAGGCTTTCCAATACATCATCAAAGATGGCATCGTGGTCTTTGAGAAGAAACCGCTCAAATAAAGCAGGGATGAATTTTGCAACGCTGAATTTGACTTGAACACCTCCTTCTCGAAGGATTGTGAATAAACTTGTTCGTGGCGACGGAAGAGACTGCTCATTGCCGTATGAGGGGCAAGTGCCAATCACGCCCTGGATGAGCTCGGCTAAGGCAATGTAGACCTTCGGGGCAGCTCTTTTCCGGGTCAGCAGTACTTCCATAAACCAATTATACAGGTCCATAGCCGACTCTTTCAAGGTATCGTCAGGCCCGTTTGTCCAGGAGTCGACAAAGCTAGTCATCATGCGGATGCAAACGCAATGTGAAGCCTCACATCGCTCCATCTCATAGGACTGTAGACACTTTTCACCCAAATCTTCTAGGATGGAGAGCAGTTCTGAGGGCTCCGATTTCGAGCAGAGCTGGAAAATTCCAGGCAAAATAGCTTGGGCTGCCAGGATATCGGCTTCATCCAAGCCTGTCAGGTATTCAACGACAGATGACGAGTCGGAATCTGCTTGTGTTCTGAGAAATATCGAGAGTTGGATGGTTACACGGCGTTGATATGCGGCAGGGTCAAGGAAGACAGACAGAGAATTCCGGTTCAAGGTAAGAATAGTCTCATCAGTCGCTACTGGGGTCTCGGCCATGAATCGGTCGTCCAGATCCATAGGATCTTCGGCTGTAGATGAACTCTTTGAGCTCTGGCGGAAATGCTCGAGCGTTTTGGAGAGTGGATCAACAAGCTCTTTAAGACTAGTCTGGATGGCAGGTGGGGTGTCTGAACTCGTTAAAGAACCGAGGAGCGGTGACAGCAAGTCTAAGCAAGATTGCATGAAAGCAGGTTCTTGAGTATGAGCTGCCAAAAAATCGCATATAGCGTTCCACAGGCTCTGGCAGTTCTGATGCAGATCTTGTGATCCAGATCGAGATTGCGACGATCGAGGAAGACATGCCATGAAGAGGGAAACCACAACACAAAAGGACGCCATAATCTGTAAGTTATCCGGAGTCATATGTGATTTTTCTTCATTCATAGCGTGCCATGCGTGTAAAAACGACTCAGATCTCACTCGAAGCAGATCTAAGATCACTATGTCATCAGGGTCTTGCCTAGAGAATTGCTCCAAGGACCAGGTTTCCTGCAGACCCCAGGGGTTTACCGCGGCAGAATTCGTATGAAATCCATAATCCAATAATTCGCGGTTCTCGTGTAGAAAGAACCAAGTGCGGGCTATATGCCCTATAGGTCCTGTGACCTGGTAACGAGGAATGGCGAAGGATCGATTAGTGCATGACAAAAAAAGGTCTAGCAGGTCCAATGGACGGGCATACGCAGCTACTCGAGCTGTCTGGATTCGATCGGTCACCGAACCTGCAGAATTTGTCAGAGCTAGAAATCATAAAATGAGAATTTTGGGGTGTCGTACCAGCCCAGACTTCTCTTAGCCAACCGCATATCTGTATCGAAGCCTGCTGGGCCGACCCAGGATCAAGCTGTGTCTTCATTCGTGCAATTGAGGCCCACAGCCTTAAAGAGGAGTCTGAGATAGCAGATGGCCCATTGGCAGAAGTCAAGAGTGACCGCGTTGTCTCCATAGCTATTGAGTAATCTAATAAGTCTGACTGCAAAACCATACTCAATAGGTTACATGCAGCTCTCGATGTCACCGGAGATGAGAATGCACGCGTAGCAAATTCGACTACTCGTGGCCAGTGAGCCCTAATTCCAGGCGATTTGGCAGTAGCCCCGTTCGCAATACTGTTATTATGTTCAAGTTAGGGCGTTTCTTCTTGAGCTTTTGGTAAGGTAGAGCTGGGTGTATTTCCAGAGTCTTTCCAATGATTTATTTACGTACCTCGTCAGAGCAACCATTGTCCAGGATGACATGGCGCCATTACCGTCGGGAACGTTTAGAACAAGCTGCTTGAAGAAGGGCTCCTTCGTCTCAATGTCAATCTCGGATTCAAGGAATGGGATGAGTTGTAATGCGCATATTCTCCTTGTGCCTGTAGCCGAGACCGAGTCTCGAAATACATCCTGGATCTCAGAATTGAAGCGCTGCCTTTTGCTTGAGCCGTCGCGTGCTGAGCCAGACTTGATTCGAGTATGTATACCGTCTGAGAGCTTGAACAACTCTGCAATCAACCAGAGGACTGTCCAGTTATGCTCTGATCTAGCAGTTCCGAGGCGAGGTCCATATACTGGTCTGCTCTGGCATACCTCATTATGATATAGTGTTGTTTCATCGATTTGTAGGATTTCCTTTTCTGACCGCTTGGCATATTCTGAATGAAGTGTACTGGCCAATCCTTCGATGTCATGTGCCAGAGATTCAGATGGGTCTTTTCGAGCAGTGTCCACGAGGACGACCATCGACAGCATCAAAGTGGTAAGTAACTCGTCCTTGAGAATCTGTAACTTAGTGGCCCATACGCGTCGAATTACTGGGATCAGGCCCAAGAGAACAGAACGGACAAGCTCGGATTGATCAAACATGACTTTTGTAACGACTGCATTGATGCTATTGAAGGCGAGCTGGTGTGCATTTCCAGCCACAGATGACTCGACAAACTCCGAAAGTCCGTGAAGTATGCTTTGGGCTGTAGTTTGAAGAGGAGGGTTCGGACTCGTTGTCAAGAGTTGAATACAGTTTACAACTTCTTCAATGACATTTCTATTGCCGCTGTGCCTTTCCCTACTGACTGGGAAGGGGGCGGCTACCCTTGAGGGGGTAGAACGGCTATCGCTGGCATCCTGGTCTTCGAGAACGGATCGATAGCCGCTTCGAATACTCAATTGACTTTCTTCGTTCTCCCGGAGGCTAATACTGGCAAGGCAAAAGCTTATGAGGTTTTCCCAGTCTTCTCCGTCAAGATGCTCAGTGTGAGGACGGTGGCGTAGAAGCGACGACAGACACTTGATATAGTCCAGGCTCAGGGGTTCCCACAGACCTTCCCCAGGGACCGGTATGGTCTCAGTGATGTGATCAACGATGGCGCGGACTGTCTTGATTCTCAAATTCCCCAGAAAGAGGTCAACAGCCATTCGGAGTACGGAAGCACATGTCGAGAGTCGCGATGCAGAAGGGGTGTTTGTGGATTTCTGGGCTCGATTACATATTGACCTTTCTGCTGCGACGAAACGGAATAGTGATTCGAAGATCTTGTGGCAAGCTTTGTCATTGAGTGTTTGTCTAGGTAATTGGAAGCCTGGTTAGTCTTTGATAGCTTGCATGGTTCATTTGGGGGTAGTTGACTGCATACAGCTTGGAGCTCTTCTTATTCTGCTGGAAGATGTGTTTTAAGTCTACCAAGTGAGTTAGCACCCGTATTTTTGCGATGAGATGATATAGAAAGTATCAAACCTGCCAAACCATCCGAGCGCGCCTTCTGCTTGTCTGACGAGAGCAGGCTAATCGTCTTGTCAAGAAAGACCTCCCCCATCGCGTCTTCTTGAGGGTCTTTTTTGGGGGTATTGTTTGGGGTCGTTGCTCGTATTTTTCTTCGGCGTAAAACAAGCCTTGAAACATTGACAGTCAACAATTCTGCTGGCACCTAGTGGAAAAAGACATCTCAAATCAACCACTCTGCGCAGCTAATAATTGAGTTGATAAGCGCGAGGTGATTGTAGTGGAAAGTGGAGTGGCAGTACTTGGGAAAGCTGTCTACCGCCCGATTTTTGTCGCGTTCCGCCTTCCTGGACTCTGGAACAAACAGAGAGCTCGAGCTTCACTTCCCAACTTCACCCCGCCGTCATGGCAGAGCTCCAGGACACTCGGAATGGCCTGCGTGGCCTGTATCAGGATCTCTCTGCCCTTTCGAACTCTCAACTCCCCAACGTCGATCGCTTGTGTTTCGAATTGGAGATCCATATCCAAGACTTCCGCAAACTCCTAGACAAGCCCGCAAAGAACAATGCCAGCCGTCAAGCTGTTCTCTCGGGTAAGTGGTCACTTGATATCTTGGTTATCCCAAGAAGCTATGTTGGTCCGTTTTGACAAGCTAACGTCGAATGCGATATCCTAGGGAAGATCACCGTTGCCGATGTTGAATACTCGGTGAACCAGGATTTCCAACAAGGCGCACTGCAACTTGCGGATGCGCTTGACATCGATGAAATGGAAGCAGCAGTTATGTTTCTGGCCGCCCAGGAAAATTCACAAGCGCTGGACAGGCCCCCGCTGATTGCTGCGATAATAAGCTTCCACGAGCGCCGCCTTTTTACCCTCGAGTGTCTACGTCTCATTTTCCGAGAATCGCGCGAAATTGAACATGAAGCGACCCACCCTATCATGCACGAAACACTGGCCCACGTTCTGGAAATTAAAAACGGCCCTCTGCGGAATGCCTCCCTCTTCGCGCGAAAAGCCTTGAGTTCCATGGCCGACATCCAGAAATGGCTCTCGCTTCTTGGAGATCAAGTTCAAAAAGCCTCAGTTGTTGGGCAGGAAAATGACCGCGATATCATGGAGGCCATTGAATTCCAACGTACGAGTCTGCAACAGCAGCATGAGTCACTCGGAGCGATCCTATTCTACATGTTTAAGGGGACATACACAAGCTCCGAAGACTTTCGCATACTCGTGAACCAGTTGAAGAACATTGATCGATTTGATGGACTCTTGTTCCACTACATTCCAGTCACAATTGTGTCTTTTGTACAGCATGGTTCTCCAGAGGGATCTGGATCCGAGAAGGAGGCACGAGACCTGCACAAATTAGTCACTACATCCACGGATGGCCAAGGCTGGAAGCTGTCAAATTTCCACGCCGCCCTTGTTGCTCTGTGGCTCTCGGTCTACAGTGGATGGTACTTCGATGGCCTTTCATCCCCATCAGTCGACGCGGAGAAGGAATCCGAAGAGCGTACGAAGATGTTTATGTCTTCTCTCGACGATGGTGCCCTTGATTTCATGCTGGCGATCTGCTCTAGCGTCAACACCGAGGAATGGGCGGACCCCGCGCGGAGCGAATTAGTGACATTACTACTCAGAGAAAGTGTCGTGTCATTGCCTGACCCCGAGCCATGCTCTGGATTTATGAAGGAGCTTTTGATGGAAAACCTCGAGGTCTTCGTGGAATCATGCGTTGCAAATATGCCTGACGCGGTCCGACAACTGAAATCGGAAGAGGACTCACAACGACTGGACCAGATCACCGCACTCCGGGATGGCCTCACTTCTAACCTCCACCGTGGCTTGGTAGAGGTGCGGACTCACCTTGAGTCCCTTCTTATGATAATCTCATTCGCTTTTGAGCACCGGCAAGAAGCCGCCCAAGAATTCTGGGCTGACCCTGATGGGAATCTTTATGGATTCCTTCAGTGGGCGTCCAAACGGCAAACTGTTCCTCGGGTGAGCGCTTTTTGCGAAATGCTATGTTCGATATCCGAAGGCGAAGAAAATGCAGCCGCGGCGCATCGATTCTTGTCTGAGGAAGACAAATTTATGGCCTCCAAATTTAAACGATCCACAACAATGAATTGGTCGCAAATGTTCGCTGAACTAAAGCTTTACGCATCTCGGGTCATTGAGAAGCCTTCCACTACAACAAGCCCCCAAGGGCCGCAAGGGGTCTTTCGTCCACGGAAACCAGAGCCCGTGGAGATGAATGAGCCTGAGAGCCCAGTGATGCTGACATGCTACCTTCGACTGATAGGCCACCTGTGCAAGCAGAGCCGACCTATCCGAGACTGGATGCTGCAAAACGATTCCTTCAATGTAGTTAGCACGCTGCTAGACCTGTGCAGTGGGCCGATTCCATCGCACCTTCGAGCGACTACATTTTCAACTCTCTCGGCATTGATGACTGACAAATTCTCCACCGTTGGAAACGAAACGTGGTCCCGTCTAGATGGGTGGTTATCGGGAGGAACCGGTGCGTCCGGCATTGGCAAAGTGCCTTTGGTTTCCAACCCTGCCGCCTGGCACCAACAACAAGCCTTGCAGAAGATTGGAGAGAGCTTTGACCAGACGAATGCATTTGTTGTTCTTATCAATGCACTTACTGCTCCCTCCTCCGACGCAATTGACGACCCAATGTCACTTCCTTTCCCGGAAGCCTTAGGTGGAACTTATCGCATGTCCGGGATTGAACCTTACATCGATTTCATCTTGGGGCATGCCTTTTCACGCAAGATTCAAGATCTTAACGAGTATCAATCCCGCATGTTGACCTTCAACTGCCTGGACTTCGTTGTAGCAAGTTTGAAATCCTTCAATGAAGACCTAGTGTTACTTCTGAGCCAGCCGTCCGTGTCCGATTCCCCGACGCAGACTTCATTGCTGCTCACCTACGTTCGCTCGCACCCGTTCGCCCGCGTGGTGGAGTGGCTTTTCAACGAAGATGTACTCAAATCTCTGTTTGCAACCTCTAAACAAGACGTTTCGGACGTTGCTACCGCGTCACCCGACTCTGTTTTGGTTCTGACCTTGCACCGGAGTCTGGAGGTTATGAACTTGCTCGTGGACCTGCAATCGACATACTTTAACATTGTCAAGCCTTTGGTACACTCCCAGCCCGTACCATCCCGGACCATCGTCGCAAACTCCTCGCTCGCTTCATTCGAGGATACCGTGCTGAACAATCTGACACTCATCCCATCACTCTGTCTCTATTGTGGCACGGCGCATGAACAACTTACTGTCATTTCCATGGCTTTGCTGGAAAAGCTTACTAGTTCCAGAAAGCTCAACAAAATGACTTCGCCGGAGCTCGTCAAGTGGCAATCCTCGAACAAGATTGTGGAGGTGCTTGCATCCGAGGTCGACGTGGACAGCATATCCCGGCCTCTTGTGTTACAAATGGAAGCTGATGTGAGAGAACTTGATTTCGGCCCGAATGCCGCCGGCTATGTCATCCGGGAAAGCCTTCTTGCTCTTTTGAACAGCTGCCTAGGAACGATCACAGATCGCCCGACAGTAGCCCATCTGCTGCTGGGTTTCGACTGCGTGGGCAATATTCTTGATGTGTCATCGGAAGGGTTATTTGCAAATCAAAGTTCCTTGCTACATGCCATCGTCAATTTCCTAAAGTCTTATCCGGAGATCCTCGATGGTGGCATTGTATCATGGGTAGTGCACCTCAAACGTATGGCCTTTGAAGTGCTGAAGCATTTGTGGTCATCGAAGCTGGCAAGTTACTACACCCTTGGTGAAATGCGTGCTCAGGAATTCCTGCGCGAGATGTTTGCCTACCAACCGATCATTGGCCCGAGCACGCCCTGGAATGGATTCCCTATTGATTCAGAGGAGTTTTGGCTTACAGACGCTGCCACTGCCTTGTCAGAATTCCTCCTTTACCGAAGTCACCTCTTCACATATGCCGCAACCGAGGTTCGATCGACAGCAAAGGCTAGATCACCGGCTCTACATGCCCAAATTCTTTCAGTTTTGCTCGGAAATACGCTTGCGGATAATGGTGAACCAATCTCCAGTCCGTCCGTGTTTGATCTTTTCGATTTCGCAGATCTTGATGTTGGACGTGAGTTCAACATGCCCCAGCTTTACTTGCTCGGTGATGTTGCCCTTCAATTAGAAAGCAAGCGGGAGGATGGCGTGTACAGTATGGAAGGGGTAGAGGAGATGATACAAATGCGGAAAGCAGAACTCACGGCCAATGGACCGCTCCGCCCGCATGATGAGGAGCAGTTGCTAGCTGAGGCCAATGATCTGAAGTTGTTCATTCTTGCAACGAAGCAGAACAACCTGATTCAGATCAATCGCTACCACGCTCTCCGATCCTGGGTAGAGCTCGTTGCTACGATGATCACTTGCTCTGCTATCGATGAAGGAAGCAGGCCGGCTTTCATTCTCCATTCAATCCAATTGATTCTCCCCAAGCTCACAACTGCAATCGAAGCAGATCTTCCCGAGGCACTTGAACTGGCACGATTGGCTGAATTGTTGATCGGTAGACTTGCGTCGGAGCCATCGGCAACAGATGCGTCTCGAAGCGGAGATGTCATTGACGAAAAGCTTCACCAGCTCTTCCAACTCTGCATCCGAGGTACCAACCTGGCAACAGGAAATGTGTTATTGAGAGAAACACTTTACAGTATTTGTTCCCACTACATAATACGCATCACATCGTCGAACAAGGGCCACGAAAACCTACGACGTCTTAGCCAACATGTCATCAAAGCGGCCGGTTCTAGCCTGATTGAGACCATGTGCGATGACGCCTATACTGGCCAAGAGTCGTGCCGTGCATCCGCTCTTGTGCTATTGAACAGTCTAGCTGTTCTAGATCGCCAAACCGATTGTGTTTTGGCCGAGTTAATCTCGAGGTCAAACTATTTGAGTCTGTTCCTAGATGCCTTGCGGTCTCTTCCCGTCGAACTTCACAACGCCCAGGAAAGCGGTCAGTCATTTCTCCTTTGAAACAGTCACGTTATTATAACTAATCAAAACTTCAGATACCCCGGCCCTACTGGCATACTACGAGTCGCTTTTGTCATTACTTCAGCGGCTGTCTCAAACCAAGGTCGGAGCAAATTGTGTGCTCAATTCTGGTCTCTTCCAAGCTGTGCACGAATCACGACTTTTCGCTGCTGATCCAGACATCGGCATTGGTCAGTCTCATATCCAGCTCTAATTATACCTTGCTGACCTCCTTCAGACATTGAGAATCCCGATGCCCTTCAGAGGTATTACGATCTTCTCCTTTCGGTCCTTCAGGTCATTGTATATGCGGTGTTCTCCCGAGGTATCCACAACGAACAGCTTAAGGAGCAAACCCGGATATTTTTGGCCGAAAACCGGCCATGCATGGTGGGAATCTTTAAACGATCTGCGAAGATTGGAAATACATCAACCGCCCACCACGAGACTCTATGCGAACTAGTCAAGACATTCATGGCTCTTGTTACTGCCACGGATTTCATGGAGGTACGTTTTTCGTTTCTTGCTATCTATTGAGCTGAATTGATGATCGTGTGACTAACTGAGTGTAGTTCGAGGAGCAGGAAGTCCAACACATCGCCCGCCCAGCGATGTTCTCATGAGTCTTTGTCCACTGATGCTCACTGGAAAAATTGAGAAGAAATGCATGTATCATTATGACCCGGTGGAGTGCAGGCGGTTCCCAGGTTGAGCGATTTTACTTTGAATTTATTTGCCTCACATTTAATCTGTCGTGTGTAAAACGTCCGTCCCCTTCGACCGTTCAGGCCTTGCTGTGGCTATCTTTTGTAGAAATGGGTGCTATGCTCGCTCTTGTCGAAGTAACAACGTCAACCATTAAGTTCCTAGGTTGAGCGGCTATATTTCCCCGATGGATAACTGCTCCGTCCGAGGCTCCGAGACATATCCAGAAAATGCCTGAACTTCGCATTGAAGCTTTGAGCGCATCATTGAAGGTCATGTACGACAAATTTTTGGGACCCCGATGAAATATGTATAGTCCTATGATCCATGATACAATGCTGTACAATTACTCATTTGGACCCTCGCATTATCTTTAATATACTTGGTAGGGGCATTGGCCATGCATCTTTTTTGATGTCTTTTTTGATGTCTTTTTTGATGTCTTTTTTGATGTCTTTTTTGATGTCTTTTTTGATGTCTTTTTTGATGTCTTTTTTGATGTCTTTTTTGATTGATGTCTTTTGTCTTTTTTGATGTCTTTTTTGATGTCTTTTTTGATGTCTTTTTTGATGTCTTTTTTGATGTCTTTTTTGATGTCTTTCGTGATGTCTTGTTAGATATCATTTTTGCTGGCTGTTTTCCTCTTCTAGCCAGCACAGCAAAAAGAACAGACATAAAGCAGCCTTCGAAAGAAGAGTATAGTTGTCCATTGAAAGGAGGGTGCTTCGGTCCCATGCATAATCTAGCCCTAACTCTCACCAATTTGATAGTCCCGAGTTGACTGTACATATCAAATCTTGGAGTATATCCCAAAGTCCATACATGCAGTATATAGTAGTGATACCGTGGATGCTCCTGCCTTTGGTGAGGTCGTAGTTTCCTTGCCCTAACTGGTTTCCATGACCACCACCCATAGTTCCTTCCTGTATAGCTTCATCATCTTCCGTTTACCCATCTCATCGTACCTTCCTGTTGCCATTGCCAATTGCCCGTTGCCATGGAATATCTCAACTTGTTATTTACTCCCCTCCCAGTCCTCTTCTCCTCTTTTCCTTTTCTTCTCTCTCCTCTCTCCATGCCACTGGCTATTTTTCAATTGCTCTTGCTTTTGACTACCAAAACTTCTTATTGCTTTCAAAGCTTTTCATCATGCACCCTTCTTCTTCTTCATCTTCCCCTCCTCCTTCTTCTCCTTCTTTTGGCAGAAGGCTTCATCCTTCTCGCCTCCGCCTCCTTTCTAAACACCGCCCTCCCCCTCTGAAGTCATGCCTCGCCGCCTCTGACCGGGACTCCGCCCCCTCTGAAGAGCCTCACGTCCGGAAGACTGTGCACTTCCCTGAGGACAAGCTCTTCCTTGAGCGGGTCAGGACAATCCCGGCTCGCAAGGATCGGGACAGGAAGACCATCTTCAAAAAAGGCCAAATCGCGGAGACGAAGTCGTTCCTTCTGTACACTTCGAATCCGTCGGGCTCGAACCAGCGGTTCCTCTCCAAGCTTCCTGGAAGCGATGGACCCCAGTACGAACGCCATTCCCAGTGGATGAGCGTTGTCCGTGCTCGTCAACTCGCCGCTGCGTATTCGTCTCAGCCCCGTGCTCCGCGATCCGCACCTTCCTCCGATGAGTCTACCTTCGACATGGCCTCCCTGAAGGACACCCTGCCTGAGCCTGCCTCTGGTAGCTCACATGGGTCTGCCTTCGACATGTCCTCTCTTACCGATGCCTTGCCGGACCCGAATGACACCTTCGACATGCGCTCGCTGATGGATGCCCTGCCTGAGCCTGATGGTTCACCACGTGGGCTTGCCTCCGACATGTCCTCCCTGAAGCGTGCACTTCCAGACCCTGATACTCCCTCTGGAGTATCGTCCCTTGCACCTGCGCCCAAGTCTGTGGTTGCTCCCCACCCCTGCGATATCCCTGCAGAGGTTCATGTACGTGCGGTTCACACCCACGTGCAGGTTGGCCCCTTCTCTGCCTCCTGCTTCTACAACCTCTGTGGGCTCTGTCTTTTGTTGGGGCTGTGCTTCCCATGCCTTGCACCCGCATTATATGCTGCGCTTGTGCTCATGTTCGTATATGGGATTTACTACTTCTGATGCTGCCGCTGACGGTCCATATTCGGCGTCCTCGCTCCTTCTTGACTGGCTGGCTTCCTCTTCTTTTCTCATTTTGTTCTTGTTGCTTTTTGGGTCTGCTTTTTTTGACGTTTTGTTTTGTTCTGTTGAGGCTTTTGCCGTTTGCTTTTGTGAAAACAAAAAACCCAAAAAAATTTGCTTTTTATGTTGGTTGTTGGCGTTTTGTTCTGTTCTGCTGAGGCTTTTGCCGTTTGCTTTTGTGAAAACAAAAAACCCCCCAAAAAAATTCCTTTTTGTGTTTCTTGTTGGCGTTTTGGCGTTTTTGTTTTGTTTTGCCTTTTTTTTGTTTTGGGGATATGGTAAGTACTTTTGGGGACATGGGGGCAACGTCTCTGTCTGTGATCGCGTGGAAGGCAGCAGAGCGTGTGGTGGCTCAAGTGGATGGCGACGAGGGTAAGTCATGTCAAGCATCTGATGGCTCCAAGTCCAAGAGCTAACATGACGACCAATTCCAGGTGGCTGGCGGGCATCGAACCGATCGAATGGAACGTCTCTGTCTGTGAATATGCGGAAGGCAGCAGAGCGTGTGGTGGCTTCATTCTTTCCTCCTCCAAGGTAAATATCATTCCCCTCGGTCCTTTTTGGCATGCTTCATACTAACCGCATGTCTTCCGGGGGAGCGGTTTGGGGACGTCTCTGTCTGTGAACGTGCGGAAGGCAGCAGAGCGTGTGGTAGCTCAATTGGGTGGCGACGAGGGTAAGTCCTTGTCAAACATCTGATGGTTCCAAGGGCTAATATGACAATCAAATATAGGTGGCTGGTGGGTGTCGCCGCCGAAAATCGCACTGATGAAACGTCTCTGTCTGTGATCGTGAGGAAGGCAGCAGAGCGTGTGGTGGCTTCATCTGTTGGCTTCCAGGGTAAAATATCATCACACTCATTTTTGCTTTTTTGTTATCATATGCTGACCGAGCATCTTCTAGGGGAGGGTTGGCGAACGTCTCTGTCTGTGAACGCGTGGAAGGCAGCAGGACGTGTGGTGGCTCGCCTTTTTGGCGAAGGGGGTACGTTGCCCATGGATTTCTGTGGCTGCGCTAACTGACTTTTCAGTGCCCGCTGGTATCCTCCTGCTTTTTTTCTTCTCTTCTTCTTCTTTTTTTCATCATGTGTTCTCGCAGTGCGAGGGGTATGAAGAAGAAAGGATGAAATTGAAGCCGAGTATATTCAAGTGGTCTGCGCTTGTCTCAAGTACAACCCTGAAATGGGCGACCACCGAATACGAGACCGGGCAATTACCTCTGCATTGCCTGTAGGGTTCCGGTGCTTCTGTTGATCAAGGTGTCACTGTGGGCGAACGTGTTGGTCATGTCAGGCACCGTGGCAGTTGAGACACCAGTGATCTCGATCGCTGTCAAGAATCGCGAATGGAGCAGGATCACCTCCCGTCGAGGATAGTGTTGGAATATCCCTGTTTGCAGCTGTGGTGACCGTATTCATTGCAATACACACGCTGTCTGTCCCAGTGATGGATATGGAGATGGGGATGGAGATGGTCGAAGTGAGATGAGCAGGACTGAACGATCCTCGTCAGTACTTGGTCTACTATTCTTGGAGTATTGCCAGAGTCACCAGTCCATAAGAATAAGTGTCGTGTTGATATTGTTGCCTAATCTTGTGGTTGATGTAGGTACCGCCAGAGCAGCCTTCGCCAGTGACAAGGTAATGGGAGTTGATTGTCGATGTTCTCGTTTCCTCGTGGGCTAAGTTCAAGCATGGTCATTGGACCACCGGACCACAGCATGAAAAAAAAAGACTTGCACGGCTGCCAGTCCTGTACGAGAAGGAATTGAGATTAAATTCTTTTTGTCTATAGCGTCACAGCATCTTCGAACAGCCAATAATTGATATAAGTGTAGTCTGACTCTGTTAAATCTAGAGCTAAAGGTACATCATGTATCATCATGTGTGATATAAATATGTATGATGGGCATTTCGGGGAAGCTGTGACTTAGGGCTAATTGTAACAAAGCCCGATGCCGAGACCCGAAATCTGCCCTAGAGTGTTTGGATTGTCTTTTTGCCGTCAATTTTACATAGAGTTGGCTTATTTTCTGTTGTCAGGATGAAGCCAGAAGTTCTTGATATCAATATCAATCCCTGCTTGGTGGTCCTCTCTACAACATGTAGGTCTCGAAACTCAAAAAGGTCGAGGATTGATATACTCGGACCACTCCACGAATGCACAGGACTACAACTACAATAGAAATACAGCAGGAATGAATGCAAAGCATATTAGGAGGATATTCGAGACTACCCCTAAAGGACGACACGTTAATCTGTAAACAAACTCGTGATGCAAGAAAAGCGCCAGCGTAACACCAATCCATGAAAAAGATAAAAGACAGCACAAACTCACAAGACCAGTAACAAGACCAAGTAGATGTTTATGTATGTTGCAAGAAGGGGGAATAGTTGTAAAGAGACAACCCGCAAAGCCCGGCCTGAGAACCAAAACTCTATACAAGTCGTGACGTGTAAATGCGCTGAAACAGATCCAGAGAGGTGTAAAGGGTGTGTGAGTATGAGGTGACGGGGGGAGAAGGGTATGAGACGCCAGAAACCGGAATGGATACAAGGTTGAGTGCGAGATATGAGATAAGCAAACGCTCAACGGGTCGAGGATAGCAAAAGAAATATGGGAAAGATAAGATGGGTGGATCATGGACTGGGGGAAAGAAAAGAAATGTGTCAGATAGAATGACAAACTCAGGTATCCGATGAACGCACTACGGTGGTGTCGGAGTTTGTCCGAACTCGGCGTGGTCGCGAGGCTTATCGCGGGATCGCATGTACATGGCATCAGAGTATGTGTCGGCTGGGGGATCAATCGCGCGGGGAAGACTTCTGTGCTGTTGCTGCTGTTGGGTCACAACCTCTCGTGCGTAGAACTCTACGAGCATGGTCCCGTACGACTCTAGTTCTTCGACGGTGATGGCGAGGCGGAAGTCATTCAGAAGGAGGAACTGTAGTTCCAAGTGGTTGAGCTCCACCAGTGGAAGACCACCAACCTGCATATCATGATTAGTCGTGATCCACGAGTCAGATCAAGAATCACATACCTTTGCATAACGCGAATTGGTATAGAAAACATCAGAGAAGAACTTGCTCGCACAGGTCACGGCAGCGATGACCAGTCGGTGGATATTAAAGCTATCAACGACGAAGAAATGTGAAAGTGCCTCAGCATCCGACTGAGGTGAAAGGCCGGGTGAAATTGAAGTATTCGACCCCTGCGAGTCCTGCGCAGTAAAGCCTGTGGAGGGGGGAGGTGTTGCCATTAGAGAATCCTGCATCTGGTGGTCTCCCGGAGACTCGGTAGATGCAGACGAAGATCCGGATTCCTCGGCAGAATCCCAACGTTGGTGCATGTGGTCGAGCTGATCACGGTTGACCAGCTCAGTCATACGGTCGAAGTAGACCAGCAAGCTTAGGAAGACCTCGTAGGTTGTAGGGCAATATTTGTGAATGCGAGTCAAGTAACTCAGGATGGTGATGGTCGGGACATTCTTTCCGTGGAATGCGAGTACGCTGGTAGCCTGAGGGCTAAGGTTGGAGGTGCCCTCGGGTGGCGGGATGTGGCGATGTACATGTTCGTGATGCATATCATTTGTAGTTGTGATCTTGGTCAAAATCCCAGCGACCATCTCGATGATCTCCGTGACCGGCATGGAGCTAATCTCATACTGTCGTTGCTGCGACCCCGTTCCGGGAGTGTGGGAGCTCCGCGATCCCACCAGATCCTCATTGGCGAGACTCTGAATATGGGACAAGCTTTGGACGCGAATGCGACTCGGTGAATTGGCTTCGGAGCCTGGCACAGACTGCATGGACTGGTAGGTGGGTTGGAGGCGCGGTGAATCCGGCGCCGACTGATTAGAAGAGTATGGGTTGCTCCCGCTCTGGGTTGGTGGGGTATGTGTTGAGGAGTAAGGGTCCGGAGGAAAGGCATGGCTGGGATGAGACGTCATCGAGGGCGGTCGTGGGGTGAAGTTGGGAGTATCGGAAGAAGCACGGGAAGCTTGAGGTGTGTATGAGTTGATGTAAGCCGGTACATCATTCGCATGCACAGGAAGCCGAGCAGAGCCTACGGACGGTGGGGCAGTAGAGGTGGGGGTATTTGAGGCAGTCGAGTGAGTGTCCATTGGCTGGGCGAACGAGTAAACTGAATCTGAATTGATTGCGCCTCCCAACATGTCGTTATGATCCGACGGCACGTGGTTGACGACAACGGAGCCCATGTCAAGGCTATCGTGGTCTGTTTTTCTGCGGGAACACGGATCAGCAAGGCGGTCGCAGTTCGGCCATTTAAACCACAAAGTAGAAAAAAGAGAAAAAAGAGAATACAGAGAATAGAGAGAATAAAAATGATAAGAAATAATAGAAATGATAGAAATGATATACGCAATACAAGGGAAAAGGGAGAGAGGGGTTTGCATACACTTTGGGATTACCACAAGGGCTAGACCAACAGAATCGGGGAAAATCCCCGGTCTAAAAAGGAGAGGTGAAAGATCAACGACTCTCGATCGAATCCATTGAAAAGGAAGAGAATATACCAAAAAAAAAGGTAGAAGAACGGAAGAACAGGATAAGGGGGAAAGAGGACAAGTAATATGGAGAGAGATATGGGGGAGTTGGGGAAGGGGGAGTTTGGGTCAAAGTGAGGTCAGTGAGGTCAGAGAGTGTGTGGCCCCGGGGAAGATGAAACAGGATTCAATTAATTAAACAACATTAGAACATTCAAACTTGGAACTTTTATAGGGATGATGCTGGTAATTCTTGTTTGGACTAATATAAAAGGAAATGTATATATATATAAAAAGGAAACATACTCGCCTTAAAGAGATTATCTACCTGTCATCTTAATAAAAAGTTGATATAAAAGACGGTGTAGAGGGTCTATAGGTCAGGATATATTGACGAATGATAGAACGATCTGCGAGCCCGTGTCATGGGTGATGATTCGGACATTCTCTTAGCGTTATTTACTTTTGTACGGAGTACCCTCAGGGGATTTGTTATTATTTATGTTGTACTTCGTAGTCCGGGGATGAATGAATATCAGAATGCGAATGTGGATATTTCCCGATAGATAGAACCATGCATTCCCCTTCTGTTGGGCTACCAGGCCCGTATTACTAAGAGCTATTACTAAGCTTCCTCATGATGTAACTAGCTAGCTCCAACATAGTAATAAGATCATCTTTACCAACCATTGCAGGTGCCTTAACACACTGGTAGCATGTCCCAATGATCCAGAGGTTTCTCCGGTAGGGCTCTACAATCGTTATTTGCACCTTCTTGTGTCCCTATACCCCTGGGTAGCCAGCGGTGGACGGGACAGGTGAGATCACACTTCCCAGCTTGCGTTATCCCCCGGCACCTCGCCGGCGTCAGAATTTCTACCAATCTTTTTTGGCCTGCGTCAGACGCAAGCCACTCCACGACACACGTGGAAATCACTCTCGTTACACTCCTTTCGGCGGTGCTCTCCAGTGCCCCATTGTTCTCTCCGTGTTGGTCGAGAGACACAACTTCGATCACGTGACCAATTCGTACCTTCCCCTTTGCTACATCTACGTGCTCTATACGTCACATCCCACTTTCTCGGTGTCATCTTGGTGTCAGAGTGACGTGACATCCAATGTCGCTCAGCGAGAGGCAGCTCCAAACTTGTATCCTCCTGGGATACCAACTGCTGACCTACTTTGACGACTCCGAGAACCCACATCAAGACCTCCAGACGTCGGACCTGACGGAGGATATCCTCTATATCACTCACACTTACACTACCCCTCGTCTCCCAAAGGAGAACCCATACCCTCCCGACTGGCTGCTCCGGAGGGAGCTTGCTAGAGCAATACGGGAGTTCCAGAAGTTGGTCCTGAGAATCCCCGAGGCCGAGAAGGCCCGGACGCAGCCAACACAGCCAGACGTCTCTCGTGAAAAGGGCAAGCAACGTCAGGAGGAGCTGCCACGACCTGAAAGCCTACCTCAGGCCAGTCCGGTATCCCCGACACCGGTCAACCCGTCACAAATCCCCCTTCAAGAAACAGCTCAAGAAGCAACTGACCTACCCGACTTACCCAGTGAGCAGCCACGGGCTGGATCCGAGCACACCCTACCGGAGTTCAGTACCCCATTCCCACCACTACCGATGGCAGGCCCATCAAACGCGCCGCCCCCACAGGGCCAGGGCCCCACACAGGTTACCCTGTCGAGAAGCGAGCTGAGTAGTATCCTTGACGAGGCTATTGCCCGTGCACACTCACGCGAAGCAGACGAAGTCAGAGCGATAGTTGACGACGTCATCACAAGACGCCGCGATGAAATTAGGGGTCCGCCAGGCCGGGATGGCCAGGATGCTGCACAGAGCTCCGCTCATTGGAAGGCTGACGACGTGGGTTACTTTACACCTGACCCTACGTCAGACGCACACGTCCGTACGGTCAGGCAAACCACGTTTTACACGAACGTATACGCCTTCATCAACCAACTTAAGGCCTTGGTGCCACTGAAATCCGAGGAAGTGGTCCGCGCAAACCTAGCTTCGTGTCTACGGGAAGCGGCCGCGCGCTGGTACAGTGCAGAACTCTCGGACGAGGAGAGACAGGACCTGAGTGTCCGTTCGCTCCAACTAGGATGGTACGCCACTCTCGAGAAGCGATTCAAGCCACGCGCTACGGAAGCCATCGTCAAAGTGATGGCCCCAGAGTCCGTCTACTCCTGGCGTGATGTGCGCGCAGGACGCAGCGTCACCGAGTGGGCGCAGAACATGTTACGCGACGCGCAAGCTGCCGAAATAACGGGCACCACGACAGTGCTACGTTTGGTCTGGACACGGCTCGAGCCAGCGCTCCAGCGAGACATACGGGAGCCAACCGCAGCCACCACAATCTCGCAGTTCATGGCGGACCTGGATATGCGCTACGGACAATGGTATGAGATGTCCAAGCGCGCCAGACCGCAGCAGCGTCAGACGCAACCCCCGCCAAGACGCTACCAAGGTCAGCAGCGAACCCAGAACACACGATACGCTCCCCGAGGCCAATCCCAACACCAGGGATACCAAAGATACCAGTTGCCCATCCGGCCACGAGAGATACAACCACCAGCTGACACTTTCCAGCCTACGTGGAGTCCGAATCATGACCCGCGCCAGCAAAGGAACACATACACACTCCCACCCCCGGCGTCCCAAGCGCAGGCGCAGCGTACACCTTACGCGCCGCCGCCCCAGCAGCAGTCTAGGGCTCTTCAACCGTATCAGCAGCGACAGGCGGACCAGCCGCGAACCAACCAGGCCGGACAGCTCCTACTCTCCGACAGGCCATGGAATCAAGCCGGCTATTCCAACACAGGCTATGCGGCGCGGCAGCCGCGCCCACGGCCGACCGCCGCATACCAAGTGGACCTAGAGGTCCCCGAGGCTGATCATGCCGACATCCGACCGGAAACTGACCCGTCGGGCGTAGCATTCTACGACGGCCACTACATTGACCCCCAGGCTGACGCGTATTACGCAGATGAAGACTATGATAACGCGGACTACGACTACAACAGCTATGCGGACTATCCAGCTGAGGAGGACCCGCAAGCATACTGGATGGCCCCTCCTGCCGCGAACGATGAGGACGAGCAGCCTTGCTACTCCGTGACAGAGGAAGCACCCGCAGCGACTTGCTTGCACTGCTGCGGCACGTTCCAGTCTAACAACAAGCTGCATGAGCACCTGAAAGACTGCGTTTCGAAACACACAGCAGCCGCGCTAGACGATACCACTGTTGCGTATTACGCGACCCAGCCAGAGGGAAGTGACGCGGATGCCCTACACCCCGAATTGCCAGTTATCAGGTCCGACCGAACGCGGACATCGCAACCCGGTATGGCATACAAAACATGGCGGTACGCATCAGCGGTCGTCGGCCTCACAAACCAACATAAGCTTCTGGTGGCTTGTCTTGACACAGGATGTGTTATGACAATAATGGACGCAGAACTCGCAAGGTCTCTCGGCCTCCCGCTGCAAAAGTGTACGCCAGTGCCCGTGGCAGGAATCGGCTCTAGACACCTCTCGTCAGCGTTCGTGTTATTTGACGCATACTTCCGTGGGGTGGACAACGTGGCGTGCATCCGCATCGAAGCACACCTGGTAGAGAACTTGAAGGCCAAGCTTCTCATTGGAATGGACGTGATGGGTCATGAGGGCTTCCGTCTAGACTTTGACGCAAGGACGGTTAAGATCCCGTCATGTATGAGCCTAGAGGTTCCCATCTCGACGCATGCTAAGCCCCATCACGCAGCCCAGCGTGCGGTTTACGCGGATAAGCACACTGTCATTCCACCACGCTCAATTGTGCGCGTGCCCGCAAGAGTTCAAACGACGCTCCCGGACGACCGGGACTATGTGTTCGAAGGGCGCCATCACCAAGCGGCCTTCTACTCTCATCTGGTAGACGCGAACTTCGCCTGGGTGCAAGCCGTCAATCACACATGCGCGCCAGCGGTCGTTCATCGCCGGGACCGCATCGGTACGCTGTACGAG
>HG814340.1:0-47242 GCA_000576735.1 Penicillium fuscoglaucum FM041
GATCCTGCGGTGCCATGTGAGCAGAAGATCTCGAGAGCGAGTCTAACTGGCGAGGGCGCCGGCGACCCACGGCCATGCAGATTCCCTGGAACCACAGGCGGTGGCCATGGACGTCGACGACCCTCAGGAGTCAAGTGACGCAGAATGCGCAATGTCAACCTCTGAACTCGATGGTGAAGCTGTGATACTCGAAGAAGATGCGTGCAAAGGAGTGGACCAGGCCTCCGAAGCGTTGTGGCACGCTCGGATGGGACATCTGAACCGGGGAGACTTGAGGGTGGTCCTCCGGCAGACCGGCACTCCGTACCGACCGCTGACGCAGGCGCAGCTGCTGGCAACGCCGCAGTGCCCAGCGTGTATGTCGGGTAAGCAGCATCAGAAGAGGAACTCCCGTGCAAGACGGCCACGTCTGCATTCAACGAGAATCTTTGAAATGATCCATTCGGACATCATGGAGATGCCGATCGCCAAAGATAGCTCCAGGTACGTGATCACCTTTACTGACGATTATTCTCGTGGCTCGTGGGCATATGCCATGAGATGGAAGCATGAAGCGCTCCAGAAGTTCCGACTATTTGAGACCTGGGTGCACCGACAGTTCGGCGCCCAGATCAAGAGGTTCCTCACCGCCAATGGGAGAGAATACCTGCCGATCGGAACACACCTCGAGTCCCAGGGAGTCGAGTTTGTCACCTCGCCGCCATACTGCAAAGGGCAGAATGGACTGGCGGAACGCACGAATCGCACTATCCGGGAGCGGATCAACACGCTCCTGTCCGATGCGAACCTTCCTCCTTCCTGGTGGATCGAGCTTGTAGACACGGTAGTCTATCTGAAGCTGCGCGCGCCAGCATCGATTTTGCAGAAGAAGACACCGTTTGAAATACTATACGGGAAGCCGCCCTCACTCTTGCATCTGCGACGGATCGGCTCCCGCGCATGGGTCTTAATCCCAAAAGAGCATCGAGCAAAACTCGGACCGAGGTCATCCGAGTGCCGACTGCTAGGCTATTGTGAACCGAATCAGTACAAGCTCTATGAAATCCATTTTGTCTGATGCGAACCTTCCTCCTTCCTGGTGGACCGAGGTTGTGGATACGGTGGTCTATCTGAAGCTGCGCGCGCCAGCATCAATTTTGCGGAAGAAGACGCCGTTTGAAATTTTACACGGGAAGCCGCCTCAGCTGTCGCATCTACGACGCATTGGCTCCCGTGCCTGGGTATTGATCCCGAAATAGCATCGAGCAAAACTCGGACCGAGATCATCCGAGTGTTGACTGCTAGGCTATTGTGAACCGAACCAGTACAAGCTCTATGAGATATATTCTGGAAAGACAGTCTTTTCCCGTGATGTCGAGTTCGATGAGAGGACCCCAGTGGCGCCACTCATCGAGGGGGAAACAGGCAACGACCTCCCGGACAACGCTCCTCCATCAGCTGTCTTTCCATCAATGCCAAGTTCAACCAGCGGACTGCCAACACCACCTGCATCGCCATTACCTCCGCTGAATGAGCGAGAGAAAACGCCATCTGGGCGTGAGGAGGAAACACCTCCAGTGGTCAACCCAAGCCAACAAGAAACCGACTTGACATCGGATCTTGGGTATTCGATCTATGGTCGCAGACGAAGACCGTCACGGCGTCTCCTGGAATCACTAGGTAAGGTCTACTCGGCAGGCACATTGAATACCGGACCGGCCAGACAAGTCGACCCGGCGACCTTTCACGAAGCTGTGTCAGGCCCAGACCAGCTGGGATGGTGGGCCGCCATCCAGAAAGAATATACGTCGCTTCTCGAACACGGAACATGGGAAAAGATTCGGCGAGAGGACGTCCCAGCCAGAGATCATGTGATTGGCTGCAAATGAGTCTTCAAGACCAAAGCCAACGGGACTCGCAAAGCGCGACTAGTCATCAAAGGCTACCGGCAGAAACAAGGCATCGACTATCACGAAACGTTTGCTGCTGTGTCCAGGATGGACTCCGTCCGCTGCATTGTCGCCAGTACCGTGTTGTGCGGATGGAAACTCCAATAATTCGATGCTGTCACGGCATTTCTTCATGGAGACGTCGATTCCTCTATCTATATGGAGTTGCCCGAAGGCTTCGAAGAGCCAGGGTACGTATGCCGGCTGCGCCGCTCACTGTACGGACTGAAGCAGGCTCCGCGGATTTGGTACCAATGCGTCCACCGCGTCCTGGCTTCCCATGGCTTCACCATGGCCCAATCGGACAACTGTGTATTCTACAAACCGAATTGCGTCGTTTGCGTTTATGTCGATGACTTTCTCGTTGCTGCGGCAAACACCCACGAAATCAACCAAGTGCAACGAGCCTTGCAAGCAGAGTTCCGACTGAACGATCTGGGCACCCCTCGATCGTTCCTCGGGATCCAGTTCGACTATCACGTCGATGGGTCCGTATCTATTCACCAACACCAGTATATCCAGAAGGTGCTCTCCGACTTTGGCATGGAGAGTTCTCAGCCGAAGTCTACGCCGATGAATCCCAAGCAAATCCTGAATCATCGTCCAGAGGAGGAACCTCCGGACGAGGAAGCAAAAGCGCGTTTTGCGACCGCCATTGGATCGCTAATGTATCTGATGGTTGGCACGCGACCGGATATTGCGTCTGCGCTGGGCATGTTGAGTCGCTTCACGGCTCAGCCGCAATCGCACCACCAAGTCGCTCTGCAGCGATTGCTTCGCTACATCAAAGCCACGCAATCTCATCGTATAACCTACCGCAGTGGGCAGCTGATCGGGTATACAGACGCCGACTTTGGGGGGTCCGTCGTCACGGACGGGGCATACTCCACATCCGGCTATGTGTTCCAACTTGCGGGTGCGCCAGTTTCCTGGTCGTCCAAGAGACAGGGGGAAGTGGCCACGTCTACGACACATGCCGAATACATCGGACAGTACAATGCCATTCTGCATCTGCAGTGGCTCCGCACCTTTCTAGCTGAAACGCAACTGTATCAGTCTCCGGTCACCAACATCATGGCTGACAACCAGTCCGCCATTGCTCTTTCTCGCAACCCTGAATTCCGCAAACGGACGAAGCATTTCAATGTGAAATTTCACTATCAGCGAGCCGTGCTGAATGCAGGCGAGATTGGGGTTCAATATATTCCAACTGAGAAACAGGCCGCAGACGGTCTCACCAAGCCATTGGGACCTACGGCCTTTGCCAAATTCTGTAGTCTCTTAGGAGTCGACGCCTCAGAGACTCCAAGGCAACATGCATGACAGCGCGGGCGCTCTTTCCACTTTATTTTCCCACGAAGGTTTTTTGAGTGGTTTTACCGAGGCCTGACTGCTCTGCGCTTTTCAGTATCGCCCTGCCAGCAAAGCGATCCTGAGGGGGAATGTTGTGATATGAGGCTGGTGCAGATCAGGAATCAAGCCGCGCCATCGGAATTAATCCCGAGTTGTCTATACGAAGAATCAAGTTGATTGGAAATCAACTTGACCTTCTCGTTGTATATATAGGCTCATGTTTCCTATATAATGATAACAATCAATTCATACCTCTGAACTACAACAACAAGGATGATCCTTGCAGAGCATGCAAAGCAGGATGATTAGAAAGCAAAGAGACAAAAAGAGACAAACGAACACGAGAAGGAAGGAACGTGACCTGGGATCCAACCGGCACCAATGAGAGAGAGGCTTGGCGGGAGAGTAGGGTGTGTGTTTCTCGCTGTGTTTTTGGCAGCGTCAACGTCGGCGTTGCGCAGCCGTGGAGTTGGTAACCCCTTCCACTCCGTTCCTTCGTTTCAGGGCAAATGAAATCATCCATCCATCCTGTATGCTGTTGTGAAAGCTTGTTTACGCGACTAAGTCTATGGAGAGAGGTCAGAGACGTAGAGGTGCATGTGCAATGTGTGGTGAGAATGCTGAGTGGTCGAAGAAACTAGGTTACAGACAGACTATGAAGTTGACAGAATAATTTGGCATCTGCCAACCAAACTCTATTAAAGAGCCGATTCATCAGAAATGGAAGATGAACAACGTTTGTGGGGTCAGGATGGGGACCTTATCAGAATTGACAGCTGTCCCGCAGCAGGAAGAAGACGAGGGCTCAGTTTATGATTTACTCCACAGGACATGCAAACAGTTGAATACCTCAGGCTTAAGTCCTCACTTCATACTAGTGACGATCACGAACGATGATCTACAAGTAGGAAGAGACGGCTCGCAACGGGATCGACAGATAACCTAGGCGGCTCGACCATGTTGCTTGCTTTCTCGGGATTTGCCCGGGATTTGCCCGGGGCATGGTGCAATTTGCTCCCTTGCCTTTTTGCTATTCTCCTGTTACTGAAAAGTGAGTCTTGTATACGAGATCGATGGTACGAGGAAGGTTAAGTCAGTGTGGTGCCAACTAAGATTTTGACACAGATTGACATGTGACGAGGAAGGCCATGTTGAGGCAAGGCTAGGGCTACCCCTCCCTCCCCGAAGGCTTGACGCTCCCTAAGCCGCGTCACCAAGTCTCATATTAGTAGACCAGCTTTGACATTCCGAGTGTGCAGTTCGCACAGGAGTTAGTCCGTTGTTAGCTCGTTTGCCCCACAAGCCATCGTCTTCTATCTATTTCATGGTTGTTGCGGAGCTAGTTCACATTATTTGACAGGCCAATAGGAAGTGTCCCGCAGCTGACAGGGGTCAATAGAATGCAGGTGGTACATCAACGCAAGATTGTTGTCGAGGAGTCCAAGCAGTTTATTTCATTCTTTTTATCCTGCCTACTCAGGGCGATCTCCAAGTCACATTCAGCTATAAATGAAACCCAGAGAATCTGCGGTCTGTGGTATCCGTGGTAATTATCTCTACTATGAAGGCCGACACCGATAACTCAATGGCTTGCCGCACCCCTGTATCCATTGACGGTAACTTGGGACATTCTCACTTTGCGCTCATATCTATTGACGTAGAGGGCAGTCTTCACTTGCAGTGCTCTAGGTCTGTTGCCAAAACCTTCCAGGGATCCCTGTCGGTACAGCTAGCGGACGCCCTTTTAAAAGCAGTCACGAAGTCAGGAGAAGTTTGTTCGGCGATAGATCAAGGTAGGTTTCATATTAATTGCACAGAGGAGTACGATCAAATAACGATTGTTCTAGCACATTATGGCGTCCCAGCATCACCTCACCAAACACGAAATTTCCCACCAGCTGGCCTACTTCCGCCAACAGCAGAGTCGACTCATACAGAGCCTTTGTCTCCCTGGGAGACGCAGAGCTGGAAACCGACAAAAAGAAATGTTTGGAGCGATCTCACAAAAATGTGGAGGCTGGAAGTCACCATATCTATCATAGACCGTGATTTGCTACGGAAATACTATGAGAAGGCATTTCAAAACCTGCAACAGACGAACTGTCGGACCCTCGCGAAAGCCTATATCAAGCTGGTGGAGCCCCACAAGCAGGTTTCTTTTCCGTACAACGGGCGGGCGGTTGTCGCAAGGGTCACACAGCAGCTTGACCCGGAGGCGACTAAGCCGCCCTGGTGGCCTCGTGGGGTGAGGCACCGAGAACCCGACCATCTTCTCAAGGAGGGTAAGGACTGTCCCTAATTGGGTGTGATTTTCCGTCCGTCATTTATCCGTGCCGCCGATGCCGATATTGACACTGGTCGCTTGCACTACGAAAAGGAAGTCGATGCCCCCAAGCCATGGTACTGGAGGGTTTGGGGCTGGGTCGCCAAGTAATACAGCACAGTTATAATGTTTAGATAATATGTATATGTGCGTTGTTTAGCGCGGGGTACCTGCGCACCTGGGCATGGTTGCTGCCATCCATGGATATTTACAGTACCCTTTTGTAGCATCACTTTGTTTTTCTTTTTTTTCTTTTTATATATATCAAGCCATACGCGAAACCATGCATTTGTTATCCTTTTATGCTCTTTTGGATGATCATTTAAGACAGATGTCCCCAGTTTTCATGGAACATCCCTTAATCAGAACATGATCGGCTCACAGGGCATGGTTGTATGTTGCCGCAGTTTTTATATCCACTTTAAATACCGGGCGACCACGGAGAAGCCACCAAACAATGCAGTTGCGCCGGTGCAAACGACAAGTGTCCCGTATCCAGTTCCATATGCACCAAACGCATGGCCTCGCCAATTGTCTGCCTTGAGCAGAGCCTCACTTAGGGGTCCACTTGCCACATTGCCTATTCCGCGCCCTGTTTCCATGAATGGGAAAATGACAGTCGCATCTGCCAATGGATTGGCCTTCTGGACCTCGTGGGAGACCCCCGCCCATGTGGAGGAGAACCCACCCGCGAGGAGACCATAGGCAATACAAAAGACATATAAAGGAGGGATGGTGGCAGAGAATCCCCAAACAAAGAAGACCGCGATAACGGTACCGACAGTCGACATCAAGATGCAGGTAGTGATGTGATATCGGTCGGAAAAAAATCCCATGATGACAGAACCAAACACCGTGAACAAATTGACGAGGATTACTGTAAGAGACGCAATGTAGTCGCTCGCGCCTAGGCTGCGCGCGTATGTTGGAAGGTAGATGGTCGGCAGGAAGAATCCGATTGCTTCCAGAGTGTTACCGAGCTGGTAGATTATGAAGACTTTGCTGTACAAGAAACGAAAATTCAGACGGTGATACGCAATTTCTGTCGCATGCAGCCTCGGGCGATGAAAGTAGAGAAAAGGCACAGCAAGAATGAACAATGCCACTGATGATATTTGAAGCGTGGCTTCAATACCATACTGGTTCAAAAGCCACTGGATGGCAAGTGGGAAGACTATCCCGGACACACCAGATCCCCCCTAATTGATAAATATCAGTTCGACTTGTCATAAGTAGTTCGAGGTGCAGAGTATTCTTTAAAACTCACCCAGACAATACCAAAAGCAAGCCCTCTCCGTTTATCGAACCACTCTGACATGAATAGGATGGTGGGGGTGTAGGCAAAACATCCGCCAATTCCAAAGCCAATTCCTTGCGACAAAATAAGATGCATGACGTTGGTAGAAAAGGAACTCAGTGCCAAAGACAAGCACATGATAACAACTCCTATAGTGGACACCCAGCGAGCAATTTTAGGCACTAAAATCATCAAAATGATTGCCAGCGGGGCAATCAGGTATGCGAGACCCTGTATGTTGTGTTAGCGAGAGTAGGGCGACCTTGGATTTCTTTGACTGACCATCGCACAAGTACCAATAATTGCAATGTTTTCGGATCCTTCAATGGGCTGGTGTGTACTATAATAGTCTTGAAATATACCGAAGGCGAAGGCATAACCTGTTCGCATGTTAGGTTCAACAAAAATCCATCTTTGACTAGAGAACAAATGACCACATACCCCAAACTAGAGATTCGAGCATTGCAGAAGCCATAAGGAACAACCATGCTTGAACGCCCCCATCTACCGGCGGCAACTTCTGATGGTCTAGAATGCTGCTGTCGGACTCTTGGTCGAAGGGTACGAAGGATGTACTGCGGCTGTTGAAACTGGGAGGATACTCCTTAGGCTCCATGGTGCGAAATACCTCACGACTGTGACCACAGGTGTGATGGGTATATGGAAGTGCAATGGGTTTGCGTGCGGAAGCCACGGGGAGACCCTCCTTTGAAAAGGGTTTATGTTCACTGTGGTCGTTTGAAACAGAAAGCCAGGATTGGCCTGGGAAAAGGAAATAAGCTAATGGAAGCCAGGCGCATGATGAAATAAATCTCCTTGACAAGGCAAGGATCTACCCAATTGGCGTGCCAGGAAGGTAGGGCAAAAGCACATACCTGGAATCCAGGTAGACCGGGGCCCCAGCAATGTGATGTTGAACCCCTAGATGTCTGATATGGTCAGTTTGATAAGTCACGCCCAAACAGACCGTACTGCTGGGATTCCTCGGTTTTCTAGGCCCTCGCTTGATGCTAGACATACCCTCAACCAGGATTTTCTTCTGCGTCGTTCTTCACTGGCTGTCAACATATTAGGAAGAGCGTTGCGATTTGCTGCAACTCGAGGCCGCCGATCAGGTGCAGGATTTGCCCCGGCAATAATCCGAGAGAAATGACAATGGCCTCTAGGCTTGACTCGCTGTGTGGGTGCACGAACCGCCCCGCTCTGCAGATAAAACGGGAAACGGAATGTTGATCGGGAAAACTGCATAGCAGAGCTGGTGGGCTCGGGGAATTCCATGTCGATAACAGGTATCCGACTCGCCGTCATTGGCAGAGATAAAAATCACAGGGGAGTCACCTTTCCCCTGATGGATGAAGCGTCCTGGCTGGGCAAACCCCAAAATCAGGATAGATGCTCACACCTATAGACAGTGTCATGTATGGACGCAATTTAGCAGTCTATGCATGCATCAAGCTCGTTCGATGCTACCGAGTGACATAAATGCCAGAGTAGCATATCTTTGGTAAGATACGGTCAGTGAATGGGACAGGCAATATACAGTATCATACCACTTCAAACGCCGTGCGGAGAGGTTAAGTAACATTCCAGCCAACGGAGCTAACCCAAGTTTATCCATCAAGCTAGACGGGGTGATCTCCTAGCGTTATGTGTTGGCACCTTATCATAGTCAAGGAAGTTCGCGTTCGTCACTCCTTGACAAACCGGATCTTATTATAACCTGAGGTTACGGTCATCGTGCGTTTAGTCTGGATACTTTGTTGATTCGGGAAACCGGTTCAACCATGTTTTTCATGTTCATAAACGCACTGTGCCTGTCTTGCATACATATGGCTGATCAGATTCACATTTTATAGACGATTTAAGAGGTTATGGACCTGCCCAGGTGTGCGACCTGGGACGTCCACGGGTCCACGGGTCTCAAGGTTTATGTAATCGGGTGATTCCGGGAAGGTGCCGGGAGCACGGGTGGCCCCGGGAAGTCCTGCTCTCAGCCCAATATCCGTATAGTATAAGTTACTCTATGTTAAAGAGTTTCCCGAAATATCTTCTTATGTTGCGGCTCAAAGAGTTGGATGTATCATTTCAGCAATATATTCTTGACCAAGTGTGGGTATTGTATATTTCATTATCATTATGAATCCAATTGAGCTAGGAGTTCCGGACTCCGACGATTCAAGAGAGTTGGGATCTAAAAGTCCGCCGCGTCCGGCAACTTCTCGGGAGTGTCACTTCGGAAGCTGTTCGTGACCAGCTTCCCGAAGGAAGGTGACCAGTTCACGCGCGGGATAGACTATCTAACCCCCAGACCTCAGAAATAAATTTGAGGATAGAAGTATGCGTGAACTCATTCCCATCGCTAGGCTTATGCTGGACCAGGCCCTTGGAAACCCAGGGGAAGATCAACACTATAGGAACCCGAATTCCCAGGCGATCAAAGTGGAAAGTGTATGGCTCACCGTCCCGAGCGGTCTCCGTATAGGTCAGACTGTCGCCAGCAGGAACATCAGTTGGGGGCGAAACGTGATCAGCGAAGCCACCCTGTTCATCCCAGGTCAGAATGAAGAGGGTCTCATTCCACTGCGGCGAGTTGCGTACAGCCTCGTAGATGCTCTTGACAAAGTTCTCGCCCATATTGATTGGGGACGGAGGATGCATTGACATGTAGGAGCAGCACTCGGGCCAAGTGAATTGTGGCAGCGCCCCAGCTTTGGCATCACTATAGAACTGGGAAATCGGAACGACGTTCTCTTTGCCATTCTTCGCGGTACATTCATAGAACATAACATCGGGCAAAAATGAGGGTTTAGACTGGGTCGAGTTCTCGTAGTTCTTCCAAGTGATTCCCTTCTCTGATAGCTGCTCGAAAATGGACTTTTGTGGCAGCGCAGAGTTGAGGAAGTCATCGTCATCGTGCCCATGGCCATGCGAAGTGCCAGAGGTCAAGTAGGCACGGTTGGGGTTGGTAGGACCGGGGACAGCAGCAAACCACCGATCGAACAAGCCAAAGTTCTAAGCGATGGTGTCGAAGACGGGGATATGCTCTGGGGTGAAGTAATTGATCGCCTCGGCTGCCCGGTCTAGGTCATCCTTTGGGTACGAGGCACGCTGCTCACTGATGAATCCCTCCATGGAGGACTTGGCTCCTGCAAGGGGGTGGTAGGTCCCAGAAACCTGCATGTTACCACCGGAGATGCTGTGATTGGGGTCGTCCGATGCGATGTTTTTTGCATTGGGGTTGGCGCAGACCTGCTGAGAGGGGGAGGAAACATTGGCAGGATTACAGTATTGAGGATTCTGCGGGCCATCAATGCTAGAATCATAGTCAAGACCGCCAGCGAAGTGGTCAAAGGGCAAATTCTGCTGAACCAATACCACAATATTTTTGATGTTGCTCATACCCGACGCAGCGGGCATCGCCGCGGCACCCAGACTTGGGGCAACGAGGAGCAGAGAGCGCGCCATATTGATGAAAATAAAAAGCTGGACATGACTTGAGCGAGTCTACGAGTTTATAAGTTTTTTTCATTTCATTTCATTATTTCCTTTGGTTTGAGCCTCTCAGAAACTCCTTTCATCGCACATGCTGCAGGTCACAATTCTGCGCGGTCTGTTTCTCTGTCGATCAATAGGCCCTAAATGCCCCCCGCGTCGTGGGCCATGAGCTGACTATTATTGGCCAACACGTTTAGTTAACAGAAAAAAAGATAAGATGTTCTGATTTTCTAGTTTTTGTGACTTTTAACACTCTTAGGGGGAATATTATAGACTTGTTCATGATAGTACGGAGTATATTTCATTACCTTCACAGTGACATCCTGTTGTTTTCGCTCTATTCCGAATCCTAAAACATTTCCGTCACCGCATATTCACTGTATGCATTTGATTTCGGAATTATTATATTGTATAACTACCTAGGTAGATGTATGTTGCTGATCAGTCGATCTTATGACTGCTATACTTCATTTTGCATACTCGCTACATGACCAGTCGCACTGCACTGCTTTCCCTTGCCCACGCGAAAAGGTCACGTCTCTGGATCGTCCCTTGATTATTTCTACCTTGAGCTAATTTGAAAGGTTAAGTCAGCAGGAAGATATGAAGTTCAGACGGTCGGGGGGTTGGGGTCACCTGGTAGATCTCAGATGTAAAGGCCAACAGAACTTGAACGTAGGAAATAGAAGGAAAGAAGAAGAAAAATAAATGATCGGTACAAACAATGAACACTCTTACCCCAACCTTAGCTTGACTTGCCTCTCTCCTTGTTGGTTCGTTTACCGTTAAAAAGGGGTTATGTGGAGTATACATATCCCCGAATCCCAAATAGAACAAGAAATAAAGTGAAAATTTGTACAAACCTGAAGTAAATCTAAAAGTTCAACCCTATACCCGGCGCATTCTTATCAGACATCATGCTCACAGGTCGGCAAACTCGCCACGAAGCAGCTCATCTTCCTGGATCCGTTCCAGATAGCTCGCCACCTTGGTTGTCAATGTAGCAATCTCATACCCGAAAACCTTGTATACCGCCTTAGCCGGTAGACTTTGACCAAAGCGTGTCACGCTGATGCCCGCATCTGCGTACCGTTCCCGCCCATTTGGCGCGTAGGGCTCAATTACTACAGCTGGTATACCCCGGTGGCGCTGCAGCGTGGTACGCTTGTAGCCGAGTGACTGATTCTCAAACAGGCGCTGGCAGGGGAAGCTGACAACGCGCGCAGTAATACCTTTCTGCACCTTTAATTGCTCAGCAACCTCTAATGCGAATGAAAGTTCAGCTCCAACCCCGATCAAAGTAACAGCAGCCGATTCAGCTTCGGAAGGAACGTATGCGCCGGAGGCTACACCATCACGACGCGTCTGGGCGAGCTGGAGCAAAGTCTGACGAGAGGTAGAAATGATACATGTGGTCTGCTTGGCACCAATCGCAGCAATCCATGCACCGGCCGTCTCCTCGCTATCACCAGGGCGGATGTACAGGAGGTTTGGCATCGCGCGATACAGGTTGGCCAGCTCAATAGGCTGGTGGGTCGGTCCATCCTCGCCCATATCAATGGAGTCGTGGGTGGCAACGTGGATGATTTGAAGGTGCTGCAACGCACCCATTCGGACTCCGGGTACAGCATACAGGTAGAAAATGAAGAACGTCGACGTGATTGGAATGATGGTGTTCGGGGAGTAAGCTGCCAGACCGTTGGAGATGGCAGCCATGGCATGCTCACGGACACCATAATGAATATAGCGACCAGAATAATTGCCGTTGATGCCACATGTTGTGTGGAGTTCGGGCTAATGGTGAGGTTAGCATTATCCCTGGTTATTGGAATATCAGTTGCTCTAACTCACATGCTGGAAGTCGACCTTGCCAGGCCAGATCATGTTTACGGGTGGCCAGAGATCCGCAGTACCGACCATGAAAGAATTAATGTCTTTGGCGATTGGGTTGAACACTAAACCAGACGACGCACGGGTAACAGTGGGTTTATCAGGGAAGCTGGTTGGGATGTGCTCCTGCCAGTTGGCCGGCAGCTCGCCACGCACGCGAGCCATGAACTCGGCCGCTAAATCTGGGTGCTGGGCAGCGTAGTCGTTTACCAGCTGATCCCACTCTTGAACCCACTGCTCTCCACGCTCAGGGATCGCCTGGAAGAACTGGCGCACCGATAGGGGAAAGCGGCGGCTCTAAGTCTTCTTCTTTCTTATAAGAAAGTAGGATACTAGTTATCTCTTTATTAATATTCCGGATTATCTTCCTCTATTCCTTTATCTACTAATATCTATATTATCTTTAATAGGTATACGGATAGATATTTATTTTAAGCTTTCGAGACTTATTATTTAGCTTAGCCTATTCTAGGAGGTAGTCTTAACAACCCGTATCTTTCTAATAGATACCGTCTTATAGGGATCTCTTTAGAATAGTCTTCAGTATGAGGAAAGAGATCTTACGAGCTACCTTTAGGCTTCCGCAGAGCCCACAAAGCCCAAAGCCCAACCCAGCCCAACCCACGAATGGGCTGGGCTTTGGGCCCGGTTCTTGGGCCCACGATGGGCTTTGGGCTTTTTTTTTTTTGGGCCCACGGCCCATTGTGGGGGCCCATTGGGGGCCCATTCCTCGATAAACAGTGCAAACATGCTATTTCCCCGTGACTTCATAATTAATGCATTTTTTGCCTGTAATTTTTAGTAATTCTCTTACAGCTTTTGACTTGAAGTGAATAAAAACCAGTGACATTAATAAAATGCGTTGAATTTTTGACTTAATTATATACTAGTAGCTCTCAAATTCATCATCCGCTGTAATCTTTCTCTTCCTCCCTGATGTACGTAGTATGGGAGTGGTCTCTGGCAGCTGCGGCGCAATAGGGCCAGCATTGATTTCCTCATCGGCATCAGTATCAATATCGATAAGATCCTCAGAAACCCCAGTATGCTCTTCTGTGTCGCTAATACTATCTATCTCAACATCCTCAAGCTTCTCATCCTTCTCCTCCCTTAATGCTTCAATCTCATCTAAAGAAAAAAGCTTTTCAAGCTCCTTTGCTTCTTGCACCTCTAGCTCAAATTTTGACGTACAAAGATACATCATTAGTTCCTGAATAGTCTCAGACTTCATTCGACCGCGGCGATGATGACAGATATCGCGGGCGGTGTTAAAAAGCCTTTCCACGCCAGCACCTGTTGCTGGGATTGAGAGAATATCCCGTGCAAGCAAAGTAATCGCTGGGAAACGGCCTTGCTGATCTCTCCAGAATGTAAGTGGCTCGGAATCGGTAATACCTACTAGCAAATTAGTATTTGATCAAGATAATCAGGGGTTTAACATACCACCATCAAGATATTGAGTTATTTCATCTCCCGCTGGCTTAGCTCTAGGTTTGTGGCCACTTAGTAGGTTATGTAGTGATGAGCTCTGCCTCACTTCGACAGAGGAGCCTTTAGGGCCTTGAGAGCTAGCGAGACGCTCTCGGTAAGGAACCAGGGCCTCTCGGAAAGATGTACGATATGTATCGCGCCAATGTCTATCCCAGTCATCTGAAAGAAAGAATTGGAATCTGCTATCGGGGGCCAACATAGTACTAATCGCGTAGATATGTCCGCGGACTTCATCTGTTTGCGCATAGTACTCATCAAGCTTCTCTCGGCCAGCTTCAAGAGACGTAAGCATTTGCTGTTTCCATAGCACACGCTTCCGCTTTAGCTGGGTTATTGACTTCTCTAAATGCTCGAAAAGCACATTGTAGATCCGGAACACAAGATGCGCTGTGACATCTCGAGTCTTTGAAAGCGCCATTGTATAGTCAAAGAATGGCTTAGTGATATAAAGGAGATAGTCAATCTGGCGCCATTCTTCGGCATCTAGTGCCATTTCCTCACAGTTGTAATCTGTACAGAACGTTCTGAAGAATCACGGAGTCTTTTTGCCCGGCGAAGCATTAAAAATGTTGAGTTTCACCGTGTCCGTACGTCCTGGATCGGCATCAGCCCCTGCTCTAGCGGTTGGAGTTTTGTGAACGCGTCACGACGCTGGGGGCTTGCCCGGATATACACTGCTAGATACCGGACCTTATTCAAGGTATGGGAAATTCCCCGGTTTTGAGTCTGTGCATTAGCCTTTGCAAGGCTGATTGACGTTCGGTCCATTTAGTCTCCGTAGTATCATTGAGCGGAACTGCTTTGAGACGATCAAGAAGCCGGTTCAAGCTGAGCTGAATAACATGCGCAAGACAGGGGGTTCGGATGATATTGACCTCCGGCGGTAAAGCCTGCTGTAGCGAATCAACCAGTGTCTTGTTATCTGATGCATTATCGGTGGTCAATCCGAAAATTCGGTCTTGGATATTATGATCGATAAGGGTCTCTAGGAGAATACCGCTCATATTTGCGCCTGTATGAGCACCAGAGAGGGGTTTAAACCCAAGAACCTCACGGTATACCCAATTCATATCAATGAAATAACCAGTGATAGCCATAAATGCCTGCCCAAATGGAGATGTCCAACAGTCCAAGGCAATTGATATCTTCGAGTTTGCTGGAAGCATTTCAAGCGTGGATTTTTGTTGCTTTTTGACCTGAGCGGATAGTCGACGACGAATGGTATCGGCTGATGGGAGTTTTGGATCGGCTGGGGCTGATCGGGCTTTTGAGATTAAGCGTTGAAAGGTGTAATGCTCAACCAAGTGGAATGGAAGACGATTAAGAGTGATAAACTAGAGAATGTCATGCTCCCAGTCTTCTTGTGTGAAGACTGTATCGCTTGGTATGTCCTTGGTTAATAAAAATTAGTAATTCGAAGTCAAGTATTAAACCCAAATGAACATACTGTTTTTTGAATAAATTTTGATATCGCCCCCTTCTGTTGGTTTACGCCTGCTGCCCTTACACAAGGAGAAGTCTTGAGATGCCTTGTCATAGTTGTTGTGCCATGACGCCCATCCTTCCCATTAATATCCTCCTTAATGGTGGGTGTCTAAGGATCGCGGAACAACGCTTACACATGACTTTCGCAGCACCATCCACACTATGTGCAACCTGGACATAGTGCTTTCAAACATCCGAAAGGTGGTTTGAGTCCCAACTGATCTTACTCTTAGATCCATAGTCGGTTTGTAACCACCATTCTACCCAGTCACTGTGACTCATTTCGTTGTAAAGTAAGTATAGCCTTCTCCTATCAGGTCCAACACGTTCAAGCGTCGAAGGGGCTATAAGAGGAACAGACGGTCGGAGGAAGGAGTTTTCAAGTGCGTCAAAAGTCTGGTGGCTACCAGAAGGGGTAGTAGGGTAGTTGGTCGGGGTAAGATATGCTGAATTATCGAATTCTACATCATATAAAGATGATGCAAACTCGGAATGCTGACCTTGGGACATCGTAACGTGAGTAAAAAGGACAACAGTAAGGGGTGAGAATAGAAGGATAAAGGGGGGATACATTACAAAGTGCTAAAGCTCACTATAACAATATGATGGGTAACTAGATAATAAATCTACATGTCAAACGAAAACACTCCTTAGTTTCTTATTGGATAAATAGTTTAGATTAAGTGGATATAGCCCATTAAAAGCCCATTAAGCCCATTAAAAGCCCATTAAGCCCATTAAAAGCCCATAAAGCCCATCAATAGCCCATTCCCAGCCCATTCCAGCCCATTCGATAGCGATTTTCGCAAAAATACTTCACCTAGTCGGATAAGGGATATCTATAAACGTCCACAATTCGCGCACTAGGTAAGTTATTAGATATATTAAATAAGGATAAAAGAAAAGAGAAAAAGGGCTTCCTTTTAATATTAACTATATAGAAAACAAAGTAAGAATGAGAGATTTCTATTTACTTTTACATTTGTTCTGGATTACACACATACTCTCCTACCTAGACTTCGGCAGAACCCATTTTGGGTCGGAGCCTCCGACCCAAAACCCAACCCATTGGGTTTTGGGTTCCGCCCTCTACAACCCAACCCAACCCAAAACCCAATGGGTTAAACCCAATAAACCAACAATAACCCATTTGAACCCATTTTGGCATAAAATATGGGTCTTGGCGTTCATAATAATGCTAAGTCATCGAACAAAATCACTGTTTTTTACAACTGTTCTGGTTTGTCTGTCGAACATTGCTACATTATCACGGTAATAAGTTAGAAATTTTATATAATTACTCTGGATTTGAAGCCAATTTACTTTATATTATATTAATTACCAATAAAAATTCAGATTAATCATAGTATAGTGGTGTTCTATTGATTTATACATTTGTTGACCATAGACTGTTGGAAATATATATTTGTGGCAGAGGTGAGTTTGTATATACTTGAACATGAACATAATATAATTAGAAATTTCTTAATCTTAGTTTATTTTCTATATAATTGATATCATCTTAAAGCCATATATCTCTTTTCTTATTTTCTTAATTAATATATCTAGTAATTGATATAGTATACGAATTGGGGTGGTTTATAAACGATCTCTATACTCTCATATGTACTCTAGATAAAATATTTCTAAGTGATCTTCGGGGGAAATGGGTTGTAAATAGGTTCTCTCGGGTTTCAATGGGTTATCTATAGGTTATTAATGGGTTTTATTGGGCTTCGATGGGTTCTATTGGGTTTTGATGGGTTATGAATGGGTTCCGCTGGGTTCTTTTGGGTCGGACCCATTTAAATATAGCTTATATAGCCAATCATTTGATCTTATATCTTACACTTTTTGATATATCTACTTTACTATAGGATTTGGCCTATTTGGGTGTCTATGGTCTGAAACCCCCTTTTTGTAAGTATATACTCCCTCTGATTATCCCCCTTACATCCGCTGCAGTATTCATCTTTACAATAATCATGTCCCAAAGCCAGCATTCTGACTTCCTACCTACTCTTTTCGATAGGGATACAGATAACCTTGGATATCTTATTCCCTCTTCTCGGGCTCTAACCCCTAGTAGCCAACTCACAGTTGAGCCTTTTGATGCTATTGATACCGACTTTCTTCGGCCCTCTAACCTTTTACCGATCCCACCTTCTCTTACCCGCGTTGGCCCCGATCGGAGAAAGGCATATGTGCTTTATGACGATATGGCATATCAAGAATGGGTTGACTGGTGGCTACAAACCGACTATGGGCAGAAAAGCAAGCTTTCCTGGGACTCAAATCGCAGTTCAAATATATGGAGCAACTTCGACCAAGTTGCCCATACCAAAGATGGTGCGCCAAAGGTGATGTGTAAGCGCTGCTTTAAGATCCTAGAGCATCCCCATTCTCCATCGCCTAGTGGAAAGGGCTATCATGGCACATCAACAATGTTGAAGCATTTAAAGACAGCAGGCTGTCGTAAAGCTCAGCAGGGAGGGAAAGGAGAAATTACCAAGTTCCTTCAAAAGGTAGTAAACCCTTACCTTTTACTTATTTAGTTATCAGATTTTAGTAACACTCTTAGATATATAGGATGACGGCCAATCGGAAGCTCCTTTTTCACAGTCGGTCTGGGAAGAGCATCTTCTTCAATTTCTTACCCTCAATCGACTTCCATTCCACCTTCTTGAACATCCAACATTTCATAAGCTATTCCGATTAGCCCGCTCTGCACCATCCCTCCCTCCGATACCCTCTGCTACTACAATACGCCGTCGCCTCCGTGATATCATTATAGAACGACAGAAGTCTATCCTCCAAACGCTACCTAACGACGCAAAAATCTCAATCGCATTGGATTGCTGGACTTCTCCATATAATCAGGCGTTTATAGCTATCACTGGCTATTTTGTTGATAGAAACTGGGTATACCAAGAGGTTCTACTTGGATTTAAACCACTTTATGGTTCCCATACTGGTTTGAATCTAAGTGGTGTAGTCCTTGAAACTCTAGTTGAGCATCATATCCAAGATCGGGTATTTGGAGTCACAACTGATAATGCAACCAACAACAAGACAATGGTTGATGCTATACAGCAGGCGCTCTCTAGCGATATAACAGTAATCCGAATACCCTGTCTTGCTCATGTTATCCAGCTATGTTTGAACCAGCTCCTTGATCGTCTGAAGGCTATTCCTCTAAATGAGAATACAGAAACGAAGTGGACTGACCAGAAGTCATCTGCATCAAAGGCAAATGCTCAGCATCGGACGCAGAGGATCTCATATACCTTGAATAAGGTCCGCTATCTTGCTATATATATCCATGCAAGTCCTCAACGCCAGGCGGCCTTTCTCCGACTTCAAGAAAAGGGACCCCAGCTTGTTCCAATCCAGGATGTAAGGACTCGGTGGAACTCTACATTCCTAATGCTTCGTCGTGCAAAGAGACTACGCTGTTTCTTCCAGCCCTTCTGTGAGGAGTATGACTGTGAGGAGATGTTGCTTGATAACCAAGAATGGCGTCAAATCGACTATCTTCTACAAATCACTCGGCCATTCTTTGACTATACAACGGAACTCTCGAAGACAAAGGAGGTTACGACACATCTTGTCTTCAAGCTTTACAATGCCCTTTTTGATCACTTTTTCAAGCAGAGGCACTGCTGAAACGCAAGCGTGTTCCATGGAAGTCAGATATGCTTAAAGCACTCACAGCCGGTCGCTTAAAGCTTGATGAGTACTACTCTCAAACCGACAATCTCAAAGGACATATCTATGCAGTTGGGACAATGCTAGCGCCTGATAGCAGATTTCAATTCTTCTTATCTGATAATTGGGAGCCTCACTGGCGTGATACCTACCGGAAATCGTTCCAGGAGTTGTTGATTCCGTATCAAGAGCGTCTTACAACAAGTCAGGGATCGACCAATACTCCAACAATAGCTTCTGGTTCTAGGCTAAACAAGATGCTAAAGAGCAACAAGATATCCGCGAAGCCAGCTGGTGATGAGATGACACAATATCTTGATAGTGGTATGTTTACAATCTGTTTCTTCTCTATAGAGGATGATACTAATTAATTATACTACTAGATCCAATTGATATTGAACCTCTTCAATTTTGGCGGGAGAACCAATCCCGTTTCCCTGCGATCGCGTTACTTGCTCGCGATATTCTCTCTATCCCAGCAACTGGTGCTGGTGTCGAACGGCTCTTCAATACTGCTCGGGATGTTTGTCACTACCGCCGTGGTCGTCTGAGGTCCGAAACAATCGAGGAGCTTATGTTGTTTCTATGTGCAACAAGATTCAATCTTAAGGAAGCTGAGGCAAAGCAGCTTCAGCAATTCTTTTCATTAGCTGAGATCGAGTCAGCAAAGGAGGAAAACGATGATCATACAGAGGATGCTGAGCTTGACTTGATTAGTGACAATGAGGAGGAGGAGGAGGAGGAGGAGGAGGAGGAGGAGGGAGTAGACAGCAGACCACGAGAGACATCTCCTTATCTAATAGATATAGGCATAGAGGTGACAGAGCCACAGTTGCCAGAGACTGCAACTCAGATACGGGCCTCAGGGAGGAAACGTAAGAGTCGAGCAGATGATGATTTTGAGCAATATTAGAGAAATACATCCTGATACAATCATCCAATATATCCTCATTTATTCCGGAAGACCTGTCTGTAAACAAAATACTCAATATTACAAGCAAAAAATGCATTAATTATGCGCCTACACGCTAAAAGTCTGTTTGGCTGGTTTGCTCTATATTGGGGCCCCAATGGGTTACCCAATGGGTTTTGGGTTATAGGTAATAACCCAAAACCCATCGTTGGGTCGAACTAATAGACCCAAAACCCATTTTGGGTTGGGTTGGGTTGGGTTGGGTCCGGGTTAGAGTGGGTTGTGCCGAAGTCTAAGTGAGCAGGAGGATGACCCGCCCTGATCTGACGCACTTGCCAGGGGTTTTCCTGTACATATGTTGTTCCCTGTACCGGATATTAGGCGCACCAAGAATTGCCTGATCGGGAGCAACGGGATCACGTGGCCATGCAGGTGGTAGATCGGTAGATGGTCGACAGGTAGAATCTGCCAAGGCAATTCTACTAACTACTATCTACTCATCTACACAGGAAGAACTCAGGGTTATAAGAGGACACTCATTCATGTATCTAGTTTAGTTCTTCGTCTTCAATCATACATTGTTACTTGTGTTTACCTTTGGATTAGTGTGAGACTCTTTACTTGATGATAACTTGACAACACTCGCGAATAGACCAATACCTCGGTATAGATCTATTCGGCGCTCTACCAGGCATCATTCCTCGATACCTCAAAAGGACCTATCCTGCAGTAAGGCCTGTTAGGCAACAGTACGGTTGAGAGAACAGATCATTCACGTTGGAAGACTGAAGCATAAGGCAAGTATAACCCGGAACCCTTCTAACCTAACTGTGACCAGTTTGCAGTGCGTAACAATCGACCGTATTATTAACGTGAAGTCCTCTATTAAGAAGGATCTCGAGCTTAACGAGATTAAACGAACGCTACTAAGGGAGTACTATAACCTCGCGGAAGTTTTCTTAAAAAAGAAGTTAGATAAGCTTCTACCCTATAGACCCAGGGTGGACCACGATATCGTCCTTAAAGCCGAAGCTTAACCTAGGTATTGCCCGCTTTATAAGCTCTCCCTCGGGGAATTGAAGGCTATAAAGTAGTATATTGTTGAGAACCTAGATAAAGGATTTATTATACTAAGTGCCGCTCTGTACGCCTCTCCGATTCTTATAGTAAGGAAACTAGGGGTGGTCTCCGACGGTTTCCAATGGCCGTCGTGTTGACCGGATCTTTGTCATTTTGGCATCCACAACCAGGATGTATTCCTGCCCAATCTGGGTCAGTAAGATCGCAATGTGTGCTTTATCGCCGATTGATCCAGGGGCGATAGCGTTCAGGCGATGCACGACCAATCGCACCCGGTCGTCAAACTTGTAAAGATATACAGTCTTCAGGTGTATGACCTGTCAACCGGGTAAGATACAATGACGTTGGAGGGGAGGGATACAGTGTATTGTCTCTATATGCCAAGACTAATTCTGCTAGAATTAGGAGGGATCCATGGGGGACCCCGGACTATAGGTAAACAGCGTGCCAAGGCTGGTAGACCGATCATATGACGAACCCCGCACGATCCGGCCACGCAACACATCTGATACTTCTTATCAACTGATCCCGGTCTTCATTTTGTAAGGACCTTATCCTTTACAAAACTCACGCGCTGGCGGACCAGTCGCCCGTCGTTTCGCGAAGCTAGGCGAACAGCTCGCAAAACGTGTGAGTTCCATGCGTCGGTACCGTTCCTCTAGTTCATTCCACAGGTCGCGGGATGACTCCAGTCCCGTGATGTGCACACTGATGTTGGGGGGACAGGTACCGGAGGATAATGTGTCAAGCTGGGCGGTGGTATTTTACCACTAAGAACTGGCTGACTCAGCGACTACCCACACTCCTCCATATGTTTTTTGTATGAACCGGTCAACTCGGAATACCCGCCTTGTAATAATCGTGCCAAGCCCACCAACACACTACCCGGTGTTGTGTTGGTGGGCTTGGCACGATTATTGTAAATTCTTGTTCTGACAAATTGTCCTAGGTACCGTCAGGGGCAGCCTGAAAGCTGTACTCAAACTTTTCTGCATACCACTTTCCACTGACAGTCGCTAGATTTGATTCGGTGTTCATCTAACGCATATTTCGCTACTGTGAGCAAAGCGCTAACTTCTACGACTTAACTTAGCACAAATACCCTTCCCGCTGAGGGCGCCAGCTGGGCAACCAGATGCCTAGATAATGAACCAGTCAATCTTTCCGTATCTTTGGTAGCAGTAGCGCCGGGCAGAAAGCTTTTTGGTCATGCCACCACCTGCATTACGTAGCACCGACGTAAACGACTAAGGTGGATCTCCTTTCATAGGACTTCCGAATATCTATGACGACTGTACTTCCTGTACGGTGAGAAAATGCGGAAGACAAGTGACTCATATTCTTGCAGAACGCAGCCTCGACGAAGCATTACACATCGGCACGTCCCGACGCAGTTAACTCATGACCGCATCGGCAAACCAAGGGAAGATATAGCCACACTCTTTCGACAGGGAGTTCTGTTCTTCTTCAGATGGTGTTGTTAATTGGGAGCGCAATCTGTGTCGCTGACACTGTACGACTATTCTCCCGTGTTACGCCTTACCTGGGCAGCTTTACAGCTGCATCTAAAATTCTTATCTATGTCCTCGACTCCTGCTGATGTACTCGTTGTCGGAGCCGGTCCGTCCGGTCTCGCTGTCGCCACTGGTCTAGCTCGACAGGCATATACAACTATTGTGTTTGACGCAGGAGACTACCGTAATGCGAGAGCAGAATATATGCATAATGTACCCGGATTTGACCACACGCCTCCAGACTTCTTCAGAAACGAGGTGAAGAACGATATTTCAAGAAGATATGACACCGTCACGTTCGAGAATGTCAGTGTGGTTGAGATCAGGAAAGCTCGATTGCGCCTGCCAAACGCTGAACGTGGGCCTGTTCATGGCCAGGAAAGGAGGCATGTGGGACAAAACAAAAGAAATGAGGAGGATGCTGAGGAGTCACAAGACAGCTTCGAGGTGCTAGACTCAAAGGGAAGGGTATGGGACGGTGGGAAAGTTGTCCTTGCCAGTGGTGTGACAGACGAGATGTTACCAATCGAAGGCTACGCGCCATGTTGGGCAAAAGGAATGTGAGTCTTTTAACTATCTCGCAAGTAGTACCGTTAGGGGTTTGCTTTGTATGTTGTCGCTAAGACTCTATGGCCCGTTAAACAGATATCATTGCCTATTCTGCGACGGTTACGAGTGGCGTGGCTTATATTCTAATGCCGGCGTCCTCGCAATTGACGACTGCGCGCCGCCGGATACAGTAAAGCATCTTGCTCGTTCGGCTAGGCGACTGGTTGAGCGCATAACTATATACACAGACGGAGATAAGGCATTGGGCGAAGAGATCGCCGGCCATGTGGAGGATGTGGATGCTGTCCGAATTGAGTCTGGTACGATAATGAAGTTCGAGAAGGCCCAAGAGCAGAACGCCAAAGCTGAAGGCTGCAAAGAGGCAGTTATAAAGGTGCATTTAGAGGACGGCAGGACAATAACAGAAGGTTTCATTGTGCGTCTTTCCAATCTTAATTTTGCATCACCTTACCAATCTAATTACAACTTCCCAGGTACATAAACCCAAGACAAGGTTGAATAATTTGAGGTTGATCACGCAGCTTGGTATTGAGGTGAATGCCCAGGGCGACATCCAGGCCAATGAATCCGGAGAGACTAACATTCCTGGCATTCTTGCTGTTGGAGACTGTGCTTTGCCAACAAAGACAGTCATTCAAGCTATGGCATCTGGCGCTGCTGCTGCTGCCAAGTTAACGTGTCTTTTCGCATGAGACTGAGATGAAGTAGCCTAGTTTATTGGCGGTCCCACACACTGCATTATCTCACAAACTGTGTCAAATTGGCTTTTGGATCAGGGCAAACAATCTCCTTGCATACTCTTGTTGTGGAATGAAGGCAATAAAGACGGATAGTCATATGGGGTTTTGCCGTGGTGATGACTGCAATTGTCTGCTAATGTGTCGTATAATTCACAGCAAAAAATTCAGAGTTGCTCTATGAGAATTCGTAACACGGCGAACTCCCTTTTCCCATTAGAGCGCATGGAGAAGTTTTTCCAAGCTGGTCGCGGCTTGAGGCAGGACGGGGAGTCCGGCTGGCCCATTACGTGTCATGCTCCCATGTGTAGTCAAGCCAGGTCGAGGCGTACGCGTTGTGCTGATCCATGCTCCCACACAGAACCTAAGACCTCAGCCCGTCCTCGCCAACAAGGTCTACTAGGTCTTCGAATAATGTGAATGTCTACATTTTCTCTGGTAATGCAACCATTCACGTTGGCGATGAACATAGGAGGAAAAGCCAGCGATTGTTTGGGCGTGTTGTTGGACGAATTTGACGGTGGGTCATTAGCCAGTGATGGGTGCGCAGTTCATGTACATCTCTCGATTGCCGACACTCCTGCCTGGCGAACCAGGCTCCGGGCTGCACAATGCCCCTTGCACATCGTGCGCGACTTTTTACAATTCATTTGCCTGCACACCCGGAGTCTTTGTAGGGCTGGCCTAACAATTGCAGTGGATTTCCTTGCTTCAGTTACTTTATATTAAGTTAGCGACTGCCATATTCTCAACCTCTGCCTTGATATTCTGCCAGCTGGTTAAGTCTTTTCGCCGCGATGTTATACGGCTTCTGCCAGCAAATTCTAGAGCAAACAGAGACGTGAGTGCTGGGATGCTTGTCCTGGTGAGATGTTTGTTGTGGTGAGCCGTGAGTGTTGATGTGAGTGTTGATGTGAGCGTTGATGTGAGCGTTGATGTCAGCGTTGTGGTGAGCGTTGTGGTGAATGACCGGGCGGGGGCGGTGAAGGGGGTGGTCAACGTCTAGACCTCGCCATGTGGACCGTTTATCGACCCCATCGGATTATGTAAGCTTCTTTAATAGGGGGTTCAATTTCAAATTCTGGATTTATCTGGTTATCTATTTATGTGTGTCACAGTCACCTACCGCCATAACCACTTGTAGAGTAGGTAATTGATCATAAAAAGGTATATCCTGTTGTATAGCGCATTGAATATGTCGAGTTTATAATAAGTTTATTGATGCGACTGGTAGACGTTATATTGTGAGTGGATTTGTATTTTCAGCATATTATGTAGTCATATATATACTTGCACCCAATATAGTCGCATCACTATTTCTATGTATTTCGGATCACACTTTCAATTTTCACCTAGACTCGATGGTCCATTGCTTTTACTAGGCTTGATTATAACTGAACACATCCATTGTATATCTTTCTACTCAAATAATCTGAATACGCAGTACTATAAGACATATAAGTGCGTGGCTAAATATTATAGAAGTATAAAAGTTTCATGTGACTTAAGTGCTTATTAGCAAGCGAGCCATGGGCCCATTAAATGCCATGGGGCTACGGTCAACGGCCCGCCCGCCCGAAGTAACTCAGTGCGAGTCCATAGGCCTCATGGGCCGTGGCGAGGTCTATCATGTCTCACGGACGTAGTACGGAGGTTTTCTTGCCATCTCACTCACATGATAAATGTATCAATCACTATTGATTCTATTCCGCAAGCCATTTCTAGTCCCATACTGATCATTCGGTGAAGCTGGCACACAGCGTCAATCCGATAGGGATAGTAGATCCACTGGTAACTATGACCAAGCAATACGCCCAAGACCCACGTGTAGAAGCATGTGATGAGGTGCCGAATGATTGGCCTAAGTAAACTTAGCCATGCGGTAGGCTTTGTGCCTTGCGAAGTCAAAGCCATCACTTCAGGCGGCGATTGTAAGTCACTCGACCTCACTCTATTTCAGTTCTCACGTCCCAGAGGGCGCGAGAATCAAAGTAATTTGACCCCTGAGACAACCATGTTGCTGGCAGCTTTGGACAAGCAAGCAATCAAGAATACCCGGTCGGCTCCTTCTACTATGCCTCGGCAACGACGGATTATATTTCAACCAATCTCCCGGACCGAAGTGACGGCCATTGCCTTCTGCGAAGTGCTGTCCCAAGTTCATGCGATCGACCATGCTCTGCTGCTAAGTGAACACGGTTGAAACCCGATTGGGTTCTAGCAGTGCCATCTGAAACGAATTTTCGTGGGGTGATATCCCCGCAGGAGTGCTAGTTCGCTCGAGGTCGTAGTAGATACTCCGGCCATTTTTCCAAAAGCAAGCATCACATGAGCGTTGATTGACGGGAGAAATTTTGCTCCAGGATCTAGGGGATAGCCGAAGAGGTCCCACAACCATTCTGATTCGATGTTGTTTCGGACACTAAAGTCTTTACAGTGGCTGCCTGTTCGAACAGTGACATGCCAATGTGTCCTCCGCAGCGCGGTGAGCTGGACGAATATATAATTTATTCTCAGAAAACAGTCGAGGTAGGGGATGTAGAGAATCCGGCTTTCCTGACAAGTGCGTGATATGTTAGGAGACGATATTAACGGACAAAGGATACGCGCGGTCAATGACTAACCTGCAGCTGCAGTGACACCCAGGGTAAATGGTCTTTGCAGATAGTGCTTCGGCTTGGATAGGGAAATGCGTGCATAGGAATCAAATCTACGCACCACTTGTCCAACAGGATACACCACAACACTATAGACAGCCCTCATGACGCAGCTTCGCGAATGTCAGAGGTGATCCTTGGGTAGTGAGCTCTCATTAGTTTGCCTGTGCCCCAGGCTAACCTCTCAATTTGTACCTGAGATGACCAATGTCAACTAGTAGGCTAAGAATGTGGAGACTTTGCGTCTCCTTCTCCTTGCAGGTGGACTTGTGCCAACAGTCTGACTGTCTGCGGAGGTACAGCTCACCCGCCATGAAGCAAGACAGAACGTCAGCATTCCTCTGTGTCTTTCGGATTTCCAGGCTTGGAAAGACACCAAATGCCATCCGAGGACAACGAGGATCACACATCCAAAACCAGCAGCCTACACCGCTTGAAGGTATTTGAAGGTTTGAGTGCTTAGCCACAGGTATGATTCGGGTAGTGGTATAGGCTGATCGGAGTTCAGGTATTGTATCATGTAGACAAATCGAACAATGACCTGATACACAGAATCAATAGGGCGAAAGAGGACGAGGTAAGCGATACGAACCTTCTGGTGACTCATCGTCGATAGTAGTCATATGGAAAGGACAGGCAGCATGCGATTGTATTGGTATAGGGGAGTCGAGCAGACAAGACATTTGTTCGCGTGGCGTTCGACTCGAGTGACAGAAATGAGGTGTTCTGTTGTACGATCCGAGTCAGCAAGTACTGATCCAGTTGGACGAGTTGCTAGAGTTTACCAGTTCATGGAAACCCCAAAATGTGCGCTTGAGACGGGACGATCAGTTTGCGCATTGATCATATCGGCTTACCAACTAGATCACTCACAATTCTCTTCTGCAATACAGTCACAAATCATGCCATGTCCTAAGCTCGTCGCAATCAGCTGTCGCTTCAAAAAAGCCGCGCTGGTGTGCACTAGGCAATTCCTTGAGACAGCAAACGCGCGTGACGAACTCGCTTGTGATAAAAATTGCACGTCCATGGTGGATGAATGTGTCGCGATGCCAGAGGTTCAGGAACTCCACAATAGTGTGAAGGCGGTGGGGACGAGGGCGGAAGACGCGATGGAGCACGCGTCGTAGGCCCGCCACGGTCTGATCGTTGACCCGGCGGAATAGGTCAATTGCCACAATATTTTCATGGGTGGAAATGAGTTGGTCTTCAGTGACAGAAAGATATCAGTGGTGTTGTGGTTTTGGGCACAAGGCTTGGCACAAATAATCGGACCCGGCGCAGTAGGCGTTATGTCTCACAAACCTTAGCATGGAAATGGGAGTCTCAAGGTTCTATGCGACGAAGTTCGCAAGTGGATGGCCGCACCCTGTTGTTGACTCGCTATCTTGGTTTGCAATCTTCCACCTAGAACATGCTGCATTGTTCGAAGCGACGGGGCCAGAAATAGTGTGTAAGCCATGGCTTTGCGTGGAGCACTGACGGTAGTGCAGGATTATCAGGGCCACTCTGGTGAGCTCTCAAAGGCTCACTGTCAATTATTGGCCAGTAGATCAGCGTGACATTCCATGACTCACATGTTCTGATGGTCAAGACCAGGGATGAAGAAACGGCAAGGAGCTGTGGCCCTTGCACTGGTGCATTGTGGTCGAATGTCCACGGATCTGGTTGTTCCGCGTCTTTGAAGGCAGTGCAGTTTCAAACAGGATTTGTGGGCTTTCACTTACCTACAGTATGAGCAGTCGCGCTTAAAATTTGAGGTACATCCAGAGGCGCGACAGTAGATCAGCTCAGTCGGCTGCTATAGCAGAGACGTCTTCGCACAGACACTTTGACCAGCTAACCCAAATCTTGTATCTTTGATCGGCTGGCGTCAATGGCACAGTTAATCTGCTTGGACTCACATCTCTTACAGGCACTGTCTGATTTGCTAGTCCACGATGTATCCTATAAATGTCAGTACGGTATAAATTCCAGTACTCGATCAAAGGGGAGAACTTACCGAGTGCGTCAGACACAAGCCTGCTCGACTTTGCAGAGTCAAGTGAATAAATCGTAGAGCAAATTGCCGGGGGTAGAGGACGTATTTGTAGGCTTCTCGGCTTCTGTCACTTACCAACTTGGTAGGAAGCGTTGAAGGGCACCTCTCTTGATTAAGGCCTGTTGAAAGCCACGTCTTTTTACCGCAACTATTTGCAGCGACATTTTTGATGCCTTTAGATGCTCAGTGAGAGAGACGAGTAAGAGTGGTGTTGAGAAAAGGGATGCTGAGTCGGCCAAAAACGTTGCCTGACTGTTGAATCCTCCACGGCCCTCTTAAACTGAGGCTTTGTGGGGGATATTCAATCCGCAATGACAGGCCCATATTTCTTGTCCTGATCACCTCATCTGTTGGCGACTCAACGTTGAATCACCGAAAAGCGCCTACAATTCCATCCTAGAACCATGGACTTTTTCCCCCTAACCTTGCATTAGTGTTGGGTTGGTTGTGTTGAGCTGTGTGGGTCTGTCCGTCTAGACTGCAGAAAGCGAGGTCATGGTAGGATGTGCGGGTGCTCGACCCGTCAACCCGTTGAAGCTTGGCAAAAAACGTTGACTCAATATTTGAAGTTGTGACCAACGGAGATACATTTTTCTTTTTTAGTTCTTTTTCCGAACATCCTTTTTTGGTGACTGTAAGTTCTACAATACTGTTTACCGAGTTTATGAGGTTTTCAACGGAAGTGGGAGAGGCGTCTAGTTGAAATATCTCTCACATCAATGGGCGTCCATATCTGGCCCTCAACATCGTCAGGCTTGATCAGTTTCCCCGACCAACTCGTTGATCACTATCCCTTCTCTCAAATTTACTACCAAGCGCCCGCTGAAAATAAAAGCAAATTCTATTCAGAAGCTGACTGCGTTGATTGACTGATGTGGGGATCGTGACCCAGTCTATAGCCATCTGCGTCTGCATATTCTATAAGAGACACCAAGGCTTGTTGGAAACAGTACTTCCCAGATCCTTGACTTTCTCCTGCGGACAAATGGCTCCCCAAACAGCTCGCCAGACCAGGCAAAACGTGGAGAACAGCAGCCCAGTGAATCGCCAATCCTTAATGATAAGGACAATAATCTGGAATATTCTGATCATGTCCCTCCATTGGTGAGTGAAACCATTCGGCTTCAAATGCTTCGGCTGACCATCGTGCCCTCCCCTTCGCAATACAAAGAAGAAACAAGATATACTTTGGCGACCGTGCCCTTTCAACCCGTCTTGAAGGTGGTAGCAGACCTTGAACGCGACGATCCCAAGTTTGCCTTTCCAGCAGCTCGCCTTGTTGGACTCTATCGACGTCTATGGGAGTCGTGCGTGTCCAAATACATCGATGGCGAGAAGCTAAACCAGAGCAATCAAGAACTTGAATGAGGCTGTTACGCACCTGAGGAAAGAGAGAGACGGTCTCCAGCTTCGCCACGACAAGCAGCTAGCTCGACTGCGCTTTTTCGAACGGGCATTGGAATCGTCTCGGGAACGACTGATTAGCCTCCTCGATGACTAGGACTACCCTTCGAGGCTCGATCTGGCAGGGTTCCGGCACAATGTAAGGGGATGTTGAAGGGCTTTTATTCAGGGTGATGTGCGCTATTTTGTCAACATAGAAATAGTAAAGTTGACTTTGCAAATCAATCAGAAATACCGCTTGTAAAGGATCTTCTATCATTTACGACCGAGCATTTACTGCAAGAAGGGCATAGAATAGCCTCCGATTCAGGTTAACATGTTCACTGGAAAGTGTTGGCGAACAATCCCACATGTTCCGGACAATATCACTTGTAGTTACCCAATATATTATGCACAAATGCTCTCGGTTCTCGGATTCAATGATAGTGCCGAGGGCAGCGTAGCTAGCGGAGGGAATGCCGAGTGATTTGAATATCGTAGAGTTTTCAGACGAGGCCATAGAAACGATCGGAAGTTAGTGAATGTTGCACGAATAGCATGCGAGGTGATCGTGTCAAGCAACTGATCGCGTACTCGAACGAGATTCCTCAGGGATATTTCACCCCGGGGTAAGGAAGAACAGACCATCTCCTATAGTCTCGCCAGATCGATTAAATCGAGCCAGTCGAAACCCTATCCAGTGCACCTCTTCAGAAGAAAACGAGCGCTGACATGTAGAGAAAAATGTCGCTAGCCTGAGTACACATGGATAGAGGATCTGGACCCGCCCACTCGAAGGCCGACAGGTTGTCGTGATCGGGATTCGAAAAAAATTCGATCAAGGAAGACCTTTGAGTCTCATACCTTGCATGCTCACCTTCATTTGAGAGAATATGTCGCGTATCAGTGAGATCGTTGCCGAGGCAGGGAGGCGATGTCGGTATGTCAGAGCACTCTTGCCAGATGGCGTGAAGGTCGAGATCCGAATTACAACTGTTGACGCTCGATCTCACCTGCTGCTCACCGCGAATTGCTCAATTATATGCAGAAAATAGCCACAGATCTAGCATTGAAACAAACCATTGCATAATCTATCTCATAACGGTAGTCTGCAAGCGTACTTATGATGCATGGATGCTCCATCAAGTAGAAATCGTTGAAGTCTTACCATAACGTTATTATGGCTGCAACGTTTTCGGAGAGGGGCATGCACAAAATTTGATTCCAAAATTGATGTCAACTGAGGCCGAGCACAGCCAACCTCCCACGTTGCGAGATCTACCTGAATTGGATGCCGCTGCCTGTTAGATAGCAGCAATCTTTCTCCTCGGCGGCCGCTCCAAAGAGGGTTGACGAGTGTCGTGGTCAATCGTGCTCTGAATGGCCCTCCAGATACAGTGCTTCCTAGCCGAATACAGCGATCTCTTCAAATTGCTAACCGTCCGTCTGCTATCCACCACGAGCGCGTCAGCGATAGAAATATGTTCACCCTTGGCTGCCCATATAAAAGGATCCTCGGGCCACTGGTTTTTGAGATTGGCATCAATATGCCCATGGTAGAGTAGAACCCGGACCGTCTCAGACCCAGTATCTTGAATGACAGTGTAAAGCACCGTGTCGTGCACCGCGATTGTATTTTCGTTGATTTTCACGTGCTCGTCCTGCTGCACCAAGAGTGTGAAGTGCTTGGAGGAAGAAATGGGGACGGGTGCGGCGATGGCAAAGGCAGCTAGCAATGAAAGGAATGCGTGGAGCTTTGTTTTGGGATTGAAATGTGAGGGTGGAGTCTGTTGCGGTTTGTACTTGGGAGTTTGAGAATGAAATAAAGAAATAAGCTGAAGTGGAGGGTTCCTTAATTTTTTCAAGCTTAAAGGTCTGGCTAACAACACGGAGCACTATTTAAACGCACAGATTGACTTGGAGGGCTTACACTCGTGCATATCACCAACATACGATATTTTCAGTTGATTCTTCGCTTCCTTGCTTGATACTAATCAAACTAAGTACAAGCCTCATTCCCAAAAATACCTTCAATCGGAGAATTACCTTGAGCACGGTGAAGATGACCTGGGAAAACCAACTTCTACAATGTAATGACCTGCAATTGATGATGTCGATGGAGGAATTAAAGACGGGTCTACACCAGACAGTTGTCAGATGGCATTTTCTAGAATTACTTCTGCTCCAATAGATTCAAAGTAAACGTGTATAATTTGGTCATTGATTTGGCTTTGGGAATTAATACAGTGATCGTGGAAACCTCAAAAGCATGCCTAGCCGCTGTGTACTCCCGGAGAACCATAATCTAGCCCCCAAGGCAGTCTTTTTCCAGGAACCTGGTATTAACCCCTGGAACCTTCATACCAGGTTCTTGCTTGATTATAATATTGGTTTGGGGAACATATGGCCTGGGTTTGGAAGCTGTCACGCTCCTGGGGCTCTACTTCTGGATTTTAGAGTCAATATTACGCCTTCGTGTTGGACTAAGCCCTCATACGGCACTTTCACCAGACCTGCGCACAAACTCGAATCTTCGATCGCTCCTAGAAGGCTGAGCTATAACCCCAGTAACCGCAATTGAGGCTCCATGAGTTAATAAAGTTGCCAACAGGAATATGACTTACATTCCTCGAGTTGAGGTGCAAGACCCCAGAAGCTACGCATGATTTCCTGTGGCTATTTGGTTGGTTTCCGGGCGGCTCACTTGTTTCCAGAGTCAGCTTGAAGTCTTTGAAAAACCAGGCTTGATTGATATTCACATATAGCAGATCGTCAACCATTAGCTATCTTCTATATCAAGCCATTCAGAACCCCGCTCTAAGATCGCTCATGATCGGCTGGCTAGCGGGCCGATCTGTAGGTCCTCTGGGAACTATGATTCTTCCTTCTGGGAGCAATCAATAGCGTGCCTGAGAACCATGCCATGGATCCTGGGGTCGAATAGAATAAGTGCGGGCAACAGAAAGAAAGGGTGGTTAACTCAGCAAAAAAATTATGGTGTAAAGACACCATTTGAAAAGAGAAATGATGTTGATGAACGATAAATTGCAACAATTATTTGGGAGTCAACTCCCAACGATGCTTTCCACGACACATCAGAAAAATAAACAAAACATCATCGACTAGCCGATGAATGGAGAAAACATGAGGGTCAATAGGCAAGCAAACTTGCAGCAGGTGATTAAACCAACTAATTGGTTGTCTCAGAAATCTGAGTACAGCATGGTCCAAAATAATAAATAAACCGATTCAAGCATTCGTTTTCTTGTTAAACACAGCGAAAGAAGTAAGGTGTTATTGAATATTATTCGCCAGACAACAGTCTCCACTTTAAATCACTCGCATTTCCTAATACCCTGATACCCAGCCAGGTACCCCCCATGTCTAAACATCAGAACACGCCACGAAGGGGTTCGGCTGTGGGTGCGGAACTCGATGCGATGGCATGTTTTGAGCATGAGGCCTCAAAATAAGCAGTGGCTATCCGGTCAAAATCATCTGGGTGGATTGACTGTGACCAGCACTCGAATGATCTAGCGCTTGAGCAGGAAATAAGCTCTCGGAAGCGCCGATTCACCATGACTGACTCGTCATTTTGATCGAGAATTGCAACGCCGGTCGGTAGCATATCAACTCCTGTGCAGATAAATTAACATCGAAAGCAGTAGCCATCTTTTTCTTGTGTGTGTCGTTAAAAAGGCGCTCGTTTTCGAAAAGAGAAGTAGTACCGAGTCGGTCAGCATATGACTTGGCTATCAGTTGAACGGTGAGTCGGTGGAGTGAGTTGCCCAGGTTAACAATGATATGCCTTGAAATGTGTGGTTTCAATTCTAGGTGTTTTGATGTCTACCCTCATATCTCTAGACGAACAAACAATTCTCCCGCGGCGACAGATACTTGCGCCTAGCGCGAAATGATGTCATCTGTGTCATCTCTTGGCGCGAAATAACTACTTTCATTGATGGCCCCGCAAAAATCTTATCGCAAGCCATCGAGAGTGTCGGCGCTGGTCTGGGGAAACAAAAAGAACAGCACAACCCATTGTGAGTCCACTGCACGGATTGGGGTCCGCTTAAATGACTAGACGGGATGAAGACAGTCCCAACCACGAATCAAAAACAAGGGAACCACATCCTGGATTTAGAAGAGCTCAGCTGATCATTGCATAACTTGAACAAAGAACCGCGGATATCATAAGCCATGTACCCGACCTCTCTCGCAGATGTGTTTTCCAAGGTTACCCCCAGATAATTCGGGAAACACCGATCTCGACACACTAACCCACCCAACTTGTTGTGCGGAGAAAAGTCGGCATTCTCGAAGAATCTCAGTGCGCACAGATTGCACCGCATTAGCAATACTCCCCAGATCTTAGATTCAAAGCAGATCAATATATATACCTAGTATTGTTTCTATAGGCATTAGTACCATCTCCCCAATGGGTTTTGGCCACGTATAGTCTACCACCCATAAGAGGGTGTCCCCCGTGTAATGACGTCATTTTACTCGGCTCATCTCGGTTGTAGCGTAGTAACCTAGCCGCGGGGTCCCAGGGTGAATCTCATCAAGGAATAATCTGCAGCCTAAGCTTTTATTCTTCCCTTCAACGAGAAGTCGAAACAAATTGCAGAATCCTGACAAGATGACCACGAATTATATAGTAAGATAAGATTTACTTCACATTCTACGCTTTCCACTAACGAAGACAGGTAACCTTCCAAGACTCGGCCACCACTGAGCAAATCAATACCTACATCCAACAGATTAATGGACACGGTGGAACTGTAATCAACAGATTCCCAGACATGGTCGCGAGAGGTTTCACGTATGTGGTCTTTCTATTACAACGCTTCATGGACGTCTGACTAATGTGCGTTCTAGTGCCTCTTTAACAGATGCAGTCCTCGAAAAGCTTCGGTCAGACCCTCTGATTGATCGTATCACACCCGATAGCTCCTAGCTCCTCCTAGGCTCGGCGCTCGATCGCCTCTTCTGAGTGACCTGCATAACCTAGCATCTTTGCTTCGCATTCCCTGTGTTCTACTAAAACAATGTCATGGTTCGTGGCTACCTAATCAATTGGCCACTGTGCTGGCTGCCTTCATATGTGTTTGTGCTTCTCGGAGCTCAAAAGCTCGCCCCTGCAAGTCAAGAGCCTCTAGATTATCGCCACCCATGTCACTACACAACCTCATGCATAACAGATTCTGGTTGCAGAGAGGGGTTACTATAAAGACTCAATAAATTCCTAGTGGTACGTTTCTCATCGTCATCAACACCTTGATACGATTTTTACCTCACATCCACGTACTACGCTCAAGATGTCAGACTCCCAATGGCTTTGGGATCCCTTGATATCTGTGAAATGGGGCCGCTTAGGGAAACTAAGACCTGTTGTGGCATTACCAAGAAAGGAGATTTCTTGCAAGCTGATAGTGAAGAATGAGACCCTCAAAGAAGGTTGTCACGAGTTGTACAACTTAGCACGAGGCCCATTCGTTCCTTCTACACTTGACTCCCAGCTAAGCGATCTCGTGTCATTCTTCCTCTGCAAACAGTGGCATCGAGAGCGTCAGCACAATGATGTTAAACAGCGGCGGTTCGATGCAGCCGTGCGTAATCAGGCCGATGTACAAGAATCCCCACGCCAGCTTTTTCCACAAATTATCGCGGAAGAAATCGACGGACCGCAACAGGAACCAGCCAGCACTGCCTTGGAGCCAGATGAGCTTGCTCCCATATGGGGGGTTGACGCGGCTTTCCCAAGGCTTCCTGCCTCCACATGGCTAGAGGTCTCTCGGCCTCCTGGTCGGGATGTCACACCAGACATGCTCACAATGAATCGCGCGCCCTGGGATGTTTCACCGGATGATCCAGCCATTCTGTCCATCCACAATGAATACGGTGGACTGCACTCCCTCCAGATTCACACCGTCCGCCAAGAGTCCTGTTCAGATGGTGAGAGGTGCCCAATTTGCTTCGATGGCGATAGCGATGTTATCTTCATGTTGCAATGCGGTATATGTAAGGGGGTGGTTCATTTAGGGTGCCGGAGGGCTGGCTCGCCCATCGTTTACCAGGAAACAACACCTCTTGCCCAATACAGTACGTAACCTATTACCCTATAGTCCCCCGGTCGGTTCACTAATACAGGTACAGTCGATGTCATGGATCGTTCAGCGCTCTCTTACGCTCGTCGGCCGTTGAAAATGCTACCGGCGAGTCGACAGCAGAAAAATCTCTCGATGCCGCAAACACACTAGTAGAAGAGATAAATGCTCCAACAGAACCTCCGCAGCGTCGGTTGACCCAGATTACCTGGCGTTCAGACCGTATTCGGGTCTCCTCAAGCTCATCTCTTATCCGTCGATCACCTCGATCAAGACGGGTTTCCGATCGCTTCCTACCCTAGGTGTGTGTTCCACATAGACGAAAGCTAGTTTACGAATGCACGAGATCAATGAATACCACAGGATCAGATTTGCCGTGGGGCTATGCGCAACGTGTTTAGTACCGTTTCTGAGTAATGACAAACAGTTCGTGTTTAGAAAGGTTTTAGGATGCATTAAACCGGTTAGGTTTTGCGGGGTAGTCCATAAACAGACAGGGTTGGACCTTTTCAGGGCCGGTTTGATCGCGGTGATCGTTTTTCTAACGCAGTTTTGAACGCTTGACCTAACAAAGCTGAACAGCCATAAACACAAACAGCCACGCTCGGCTCGATAGGTCAGTGTCAAGCTAGCACCGCAGCGAAGCAGCCATGACCTTACATCATGGCCTCGCTATATAAATAGTGATTCTCTCAACGTGCCTGGGTAAAAATTTCCCCACATACCCAATGTTGACGCCTTGAACAATACCAAGACTATCATATTCCTTGCAAAATGGATCCCATAAAGCGCCAGCCCTCTTGACCTGAGCCTGTGTGGCGTGACGGAACGCCCGATTGGGCCGCTTTGGAAAGAACATCTCGTCCTTCTGCGCCGTCTTCTAGGCCCCAGCCCGGTCCAGTGATGATCCCTTCTACTCTGCCTCTTCCTCATCCTGCGCTGCAGAAAGGCTAAATTGAAGTTCTGACTATTCAGCCGGTCTTAGAAAGTCCGTGGTTGGCGTACTAGGCGACCGTGGTGATCTTTCAAGGACGGTCTGTCTTTCTGGCCCGACACAGAAAAGACAAAGGGACGCCCGTCAATATCCATATTTTGAAGCAGCAATTCTCACCCGTCAAGCCATTGCTGGAAATAATCAGCCAAACATCACACCCCAGCTTTCTAGGTCTGGTGGGGTGCTATTGTGGGAGGAGCAGTTATTTCTGGTCCGGGAGCCAGTAGAGCTCTCGATAAGTCACATCCTCGCATCAAGGTGCACTATCACTGGAGGTGAAATTGCTGCAATTGCTGCATTGTTCGGCCGGTACGTACTGTTCTCAACGGTCGACGCGAGAAAGCAAACGGTGCTCATGCCCGATAGGTTCTCGGAGGGATTCAATACCCGCGCGGTCATGGGAGAGCACTCGCTGCCTTTAGTGCCGATACTATTCTACTCACGGAACTCGGTGAGGTCAGGATCAGTGAGTAGATATCTGAGCATAACTGGCGGGCCACATGAGCATGAGATTCTGATAGTTGACCGTGTCGCAGCCCGAGTGGAGCATAGTTGCCAAATCAATGCAGCCGAGATGGACGCAGCCACTATGAAGCTGATTGCCTTTGCTGAGGTGGTGGAGAGGCTGATCATGAAGAATCCTTCACAATATCCATGGACCGCCGAGCTAAACGATCTTCCCAAAGAGCTGAAAGAATGCGATTCACCGGAAAAGCTGCTACGCGTAAGCCTTGACCTCCCAGCCCTCTGCGTCATATACTGACCAAACAGAGCAAATTGTTCGACCAATTGGGGGATGAGGGCGAGCTGAAGATGCTGGTGAACGCGGCCAACAAGACTGCTTACCACAATCTAGAGTCATACAAGCGCATATGAGCATGGTGATGCGGAAATGCGACTTGAATCCGTACCTCTTACTTACCGTTTGGCAGAGGACACGATAGAAGGTGCTATACGTTTTGTACTGCAGGTGGTACAGAATTTGGAGGCAATCCGCAGCCACATCTGAGGAGATAGCCTGCGGAGACTTTCTTGAAATACAGCTAGATATTATCCACATTAATCTAACCAAGTGCTCACTACTGTACAATTATCTTAAGCAACAGAGATCACCATAGGCCCTCAAAAGTTGGGTTAAATTGTCACTAAACACCCCTTTGCCCTATTTCGCTCTCAAGGTGCGCTGTACGGTTGATTCTAAATACTCATGTATGAAGGTAAGCGACTCATCCAGATAGTGCGATTAAGTGGAAACAAAACGCGATGACTACTTAGTTAATCTGCTATTTAATATGCACATAGTCTTGTGTTACTAATCCTCAACCTAACATTGAATAAGACAAAGTGCAAGGCAGCCAGTGGGCTGTCCTGGTTGGAAAATATAGTCAGACATGGGCAAAGTTGACTCGTTTTATTCGTAGCTGAACTTGGTTTTGTCCGTAAGAAGAGCTGGCATCGCATATCGTTTTTCCATTCCCAGCAAGTACTCTATCCTTCGAAAACATTTCAGGGGTTCAGCGTACATGTGATCTAGGAGAAGATATTTGATGCCGTTCCCGTCCCTGATGTATACCTGGTGCCATGGCGATATTCCGTATCGGTCCGTGGTATTGAGATTGGCGCCTCTTGAGAGTAGCAGGCTCACCAAGTCTCTATTAGCCCCGAATACGGCAAGCCGGAGCACTGTTTGGCCCTCGCGATTTGGAAGATCGATCTTTCACGAGGGTGTTGAAGGAGCTGATTCACAACCGCAGATGACTCATTCGCCACACTATACCGCAGAGCACTGTCGCCATCTGCGTTTCTCCTACTCAGGTGCAAATTTTTATTACGCAGCAAGAGATTGGCAACCAGCTCCGAGCCATATTTTGCCGTCGTCATTAGGGGAGAGAAACCATCGTGCAGCGCATTCACGTCGGCCCGGTAAGAAAGCAAGGTCTTTGCAAAAGCGCGATTGTTGGTTTTAGCGGCCTAGTGAAGCGCAGAACTGTTTTGGTGCCTTATATTATATTTGATCAGGGCTGGACGTAGCTTGAGTTAGAGGGTTGGGGTGTGTCCGAGCAAGAGCAGAAGTATCACCTCCCTGCAGGGTGCTGGCTATGATCCAAAGGATCTCCGTTGGGCACTCGAGTCAGTTTATTAGCCGTTATAGGCATTTTAACGCTTTTTTGGTACACGGGTTTTCGGGCTGGGCTCCTAAGTACCCGTACCATTCATAAAGGTTTGGGGTCGTGTTTCCATATTTGATAAGACTTAACTAGACCGACAACAAGCAATGACACCAAGTTCACAAACAAATCACAAACAGTTCCCTACTTGTGCAGTCTTTGCTTGGTCAAAATAGCATTCCAAAACGGAGAGAAGAAAGGGGAACTCACGGGTCGAGTATACGCTTTGCCATCTTCCACCCGGGCAAGGTGTCCGAACCTCCAGGCTTTCGCTCCATGAAACTATGATCTTCACTTGCACAAGTTGGCTCCCCGCCGCTTGTAGTCGTCGCATCGATACCGTTGGCTGCCAAATCCACACCTTGCAAGTACTTGTTCTCGGCGTATCCCTTCTGTTCCTTCAAGCCAAGGAAATTGCCGATTGTGCTGGCGGGCTTTTGAGCCTGGCATTCAATAGTCACGCATCAGCTCCATGACCTAAACCTATTTGAGAGTAATGGCAGACACAGCCACATACAGCCTCATGCCCCAATCCCGCATTTTTGTTGTCAGTCGTTCCGCCCTTAATGAAACCCTGGTCCCCCCAGCCGGATCCACCACCGGCATTGTTTGCAGGTGTAGGTTTAGCGCTGGCGCCGCCGGATGTAGCAGTGGTGGGATGATTAGTGCTGCTGTTGGTGCCGTCTCCCATCTTGATGGAGTGGGTGTCGGACTGCTATGTCCCATAAGTCACTGACTGTGCGGAAGGGACATGTAGATGATCATACGTCAGCAGGTGGGGTTTAGGCGCCGAGAAAAAGGCAATAGGCAGTATTGATATAGAAATAAAAGTGATGATGCTCGACTTGGGATTTAGGTGTAGGTGTAAAGACGGTCCTTGCTGTTCTTGAAATGAAACTGTATATGTACCCCAGTAACAACGCGAAGACAGTATGAGATAGAGAAAAATCAGACATAAAGAGGATAACGATATGATTCATATCAGCAACATTATCTTTCTACTTGCTACTTTGCCTAGTTTATGAGATCATCCGTGAACCAGCGCGCATACTGACGTCATCCTGAGCCACCTGATGTAGGATGTACAGCCAACCATGCCAACTTTGCTTGAGATTCAAATGTGGTCAAGATTATACCGCGGTGGTGAGAAGGCTCGTAAAATAGGGCGGTAGTAGTGAATATCCGCATCTCCGCATTGGAAGGAGGCCACAACTAGCGTTTCGAGACATAAGGCCTCTACGGATATTATTCAATACGCTACCACACATAGTTGACCACTGAAACTGTTTCAGGTCACCACTCTCTCCCGAATCACCACTCCCCCTCAAGTCACCACTCTCCCTCAGTTACATGCCTCGAATCTCTTGTTGAGTTTGCCATCAATGAAACAATCAAAATTTTCTATTCTCTACTCAAGGGGGTTCGCAGCATGCTCATGGGCTTTCGTGGAGAAGTGGCCCCTCACGGACTCGACGGTACATCACTGCGGCGTGTAGTTGCTGTCGCGAAAGAAAGGCAAAGGCATGGCACCAATACCTTAAAATTGAACCTTTAACAACTAACGAGCATGTTTTCGTCGCTTTAGTGTGTTGGGCGAAGACATTCCTTTTCGGCTTGCGTTCAGCACGGTACAGTGTGCACGTATAATACCCTTGACAGGCGAAGAACAGGGGAGTTGGAGGACAATAGTTGCTTGTCTGGAGCGTAGGGATGAGCGAATAGAATCCATCATTAACAAGCACGTTCCCGAATTACGTGGAGATCAGCTTTCCTTTCCCAATACATTGAGACGCACAATGGGGCCAGAGGATGTCGTTAAGTCCTCGGTCTCGCAAGCGACTCCACAGTCGACCCGATAGTGACATTGGCTCGATGAACTATGGGACAGAAGATTTTGACCGAGATGAGGCATCAAGAGCCACTGGGTTCATCGACAAAAATACTGGGATAGGCGGCCTTCAAGCGTTGCACCATACATCCCAGGGGAAAAGACGTAATTAGCCGACTCTACTGTTACTTGCGAACAGAACAGGGATATGGCATTAAAAAGCCATTACCAGAGGTAGAGCATACTCTTAAGAGAACCCATGACTACTTCTATGAGTTATTATCTGGCCGGGATGCCCGTCGCGTCGTTAGCTGCAATGGACTCACGCGGAAAACCACCATTGCACCTAGCGCAGCTTCTCGTTGGTCAATGTTTTCCTACAGCACATCGGTACTTCCCAGTTATCGATGATGTCGTTCCTGCGCAAGTTCGGGTCGGCCTACGATGTCACTAGCGACCCTGCACCTGCGAAATCCCAGTGGTTGATGAATCTCCTGTTCGCCATCTCAGCCAAGTATTGTGAAGCTATGCAAGCCGACTCTATGAAAAACACTTAGAATATTTTACGCACGCTAGAGTGCTAGGGCTCAGTGACTGTTCATCGCTTGGCCATCCGACCTTCAACAAACACAAATTGAAGGGATCACGGCTTTTTATTCTCTAATAAGTGGCAGGTTAACGGGTATGGCTTTCGCCATGTTTCCTACGCACTAAGTAGTAAGTTTTGGGTTTTGTCGCTAATGTATGGAAAAGGGCGTGGAAAATGTCTGGCATATTGCTCCGGTCAACCATTGGCTTAGGGTTAAATCTCCGCGTGGTACATTCCACCATATTTGACATATTAAGCGAGACTAGGATTCGCGTTTGGTGGTCATTAAGGACTCTCGGGCAGACGCTAAATCCTATGAACGATCGCAACGCTGAAGTTGATCTCTCTGTATGCAATATACCTTGCCACGTCCCACTCTTCGAAGGAGGCTTTGACGGTGGTAACCACCGTCGAGGTTTTGGAAGGGCAATCAACGATCTCGGTAACATGTCAAGCACTGCACGGATCTCTTCATACACAGTCTCGCCCCTTACTACGGGTGCAGCTCCGACTGAATCCAAAGTCCCGCCAGCCAATGACTCCCACCTCTATTATCATTATATTCAACTATTTCTGATATCGCACGATGTCACAAAGAGCCTATATATGTTCGACTCTCGTCGAACGCTTTGGCCGGATGTTGAAGAATCAGTATCCGCATTATGGCGTTTAACGGAGCGTTGGCTGCACCAGTTGCCTCACGAGTACAACTTCGGTCAATCGGCCATGCCTGTGAGAAGTGACGCAATGACCCTAGGATGTCGTTTTATAGCGTCAAGAGTCATGATCACACGTCCCTGTCTTTGTCAGCTTAATCGAAGGAAAATGACGGGTTCTAATATTGCCTTGTTCCACCAAAATATGGCAGATGCTTGTGTTAACTCGGCTACATTGGAATACACATACTCTTCCTCGCCATAACCTCTTAATATGATCCATACCCAGTGATTTCATACTTAGGCCTTCTAGTGCTACACCTAGCGCGAGATCCTGTCACACATTTCCCCTTCTTTCCTTAACGAATCCGTCTTGTACATAAGGGATCCTTTACAAGAAGGCTCTACCCCATATGGCGAAGGGGAGTATGAGTTAAATAATAATAATAATAATAATAACCTTTGCATCTACGAGGTCATGGGCTTTGGCGATAATGTCCCATGTAATAATAATGATGTCATACACTATAAAATAGTTCTGGTTACCAACTTTATAGCCTATAAGTAGCGCCGTCTCGTTCTCGCTTCACTATTGACTTTACAGATTATCATTATTATTGGCATGAAGCCCAGTACCCTTACTGCTTTCTCGCCGGTGCTAATATAAGCCAACACAATGGCTCATCGCATTAATAATGCGGTCGTCATCAAAATGATTAACGGGAAGGGGACGTTAAAAGAGCGCACCGTTCAATTTCCAGAGCCCCGTTCAAACCAAGCACTTATTTGTGTGTCTCATGTGGCCCAGAATTCTGTAGATGGTATGTTTGTTGGAAAATGCTCGTTTTGGCTATGTAGCTCACGAAGAAACAGTTGAATCACTTGATTCTGGAAAATTCGACGATGGGAGCGTACTGGGTTGTGATTTCGTAGGTGAAGTTGAGAAAGTCGGAAACGAGGTGTCCAAAGTCAAAGTGGGAGATATAGTTGGCGGGTTGATTTGGGGTGGTAACTACGCCGCGCAGAAGAAATATGTCTACTGAAATGCTGACGACGTATATAGGCGAAAATATTGGCCTCGGTGGTTATAGCGAGTATACATTGGCAGATGAGCAACTTTGCTTTAAGCTACCGCCTGGTCTAGCCCGAGAAGAAGCCGTCACGACTCCATTTGGGGCTTGTGTGGCTTACTTAGGCCTTTTCTCAAAATCCTGCCTCAATGTCGATATAAAAAGGGGTCCTAATGCCTCAGTCCTTATCTGGGGTGGAAGCTGTGAGTTACAAATTATCGCATCTAATTCCTTGATATAGGCCTGACTCTTTTTTTAGCATGTGTCGGCCGATTCGCAGTTCAAATAGCTGCTATGTACAAGTTCCGCGTCATAGCGACTTGCGCACCTAGCAATTTCGATCACTTAAAGTCCTTAGGGGCTTGCTATGTTCTCGATTACCGCGACGAGGATGTGGTCGCTCGCATTAGGAAGCTCGCTCCAGACTTGGAATACGCCTTTGACACGCTGGGACCTTCATCTAATTCTCTCATTGTGTCACAGGCGCTGGCTAGTGGAGGTGGTAATTTGCACCCTTCACTTAGACGACTTAAATATGCTAGGAGTTGCTCCTCTTTCAAAGCGGACCTATGTATCTATATGGAAGGCTTTCTTGCATGAGCACCAGTTTAGTGGGACGGATTTCAAAGTAAGTTCACCATAATTTTTTGCCTCCCTTATAGCTTGTCTGAAAGCCTTATAGCTTACTGGACGTTTGAATGCTTTAGCCGTCGGTCGAGGACCACGAGCTAGCAGCTAGGTTGTTTCATTCCCTATCAGATTGGTTGAAAGACGGCAAAATAAAGCCCAACCACCCGCAAATCCTGACTGGAGGTCTACGTTCAGTCGAGCGTGGGTTTGAGATGGAACGCTCGGGAAACATGTCGAACAGCAAAATCGTGTACGAGGTATAGTCAAAAATTCCCACTAAAATTATGCTTCAGCTGGAGGCCTGTTCTGACAACATCTATTTTGAGTTGCCTAATGCGGGCTCCATCACATCTTGGTTTGAAAATCCTCTGTAAGCCAGTGGCCAATGATACCAAGGATAGGATAGTGATTCTGACTTGTCCATATATCAAGAGATAATGCAATTGTTTTGCATGTAGTAGCTAAGTCCTCCTTCAACAATGATCGTTGGGTTTTGAATTGCTCTTGTAATCGTCGATTCACAGTTGATCGAGATGTGAATGGTAGAGTGATTTCTGGAATATCTTCAAAGATTTGCTGAAAAGCCCGAGATTCAATGACTAGAAAAGCTTGCTTGTCTTGAATAACCCATCGAAGTATGTTCCGTTCAAGATGCTCTTGGATTGAGAGATTCCCTTGTTTTTTGAAGACTTGGCGGATATCTTTTTGCTAATTTGGACAATGTGGAAGAACTGAGTGTTTTCTCTCAAGATGACGCTGCATATTCGAGGTTGATGACTGCTTTTGTGATTCCGAGGATTTCCAAATACATTGTAGACCAGTTTTCTCATCGATGACTGTACATTGGGTATCCATATCGACAGTCCTTGATTTCCCTGTACGGAGGACTTTCCACTCACGGGATACCTCGGTGGTACAGAAGTAATCCCAAATCCAATCGGTAGTCGGTGCTGGGCGAGGTTTCTTGATCTTCCGGGTAAAGGTTTGTGAGGCAGATTCATGAGGTGAGATCTCTGGGAAGGCTAGAGATTCTTGATCGGTAGAGGGAGAATTGGATTGCTATGGCGATTGTGAAAAAAACTGAGTTGTATCATACTCAGTGATTTGGTCTGATGGTAGAACTCCTTCAGGGGAATCAGGGCCACCATTGAGATATTCATAGTCAGCTCGTGCCTGTCTTCGTGTAACCATTTGCAGGTCCTCACTACCATTGTATGCCATGATGAAGATAGTAATCAGGATGCTTGGGAAGTTGGAACTTGGAAGGCAGCAGGATTTTAAGAAAAATTTCCCAGGTATACTATCAATTATACAAGTAATATCTGCATACTACCGATAATATCGGCTTAAATCCGATATTATCGGCCGTTATCGGTAGACCATTTTGTGAGCCGATACGATACCCGATATGGAGAAATTCTGCCACATCGTATCGGGAACACCCCTGCCTGTCACCCTGATACGCACTACAGATCTGCGTCTATAATACTGGGCCATAACCCATATAACTAGGACAACAATACAACTATTATACACATGCTACAAGATGTGTCGAGCACCAATACGCGCTGTGGTTTGGTGGGCTTGGCACCGCTATTAGAGCATGTGCCATGCCTTCTCTGATGTTTTGTTTCCTTTTTGACTTTTGATTTATTGGAATAACATTCATTTCTTTCACATCATGACAAATAACTTATGCCCACCTGATCAATGAGACGCGGTAGCCTGAGGGTATTCGGTAGTATGCTTCCAAGGAAACAAATGAAGGTTCTGGGCATTGAGAAGATTGGTATATTGTGCCAACACACTCACCATAGCAAGAAGGCCTTCACGAGCCTCTTCTTGGTCAGGGTTTCTCTGCACTTTGAGTGTGATGAGGTTGTCAATCTTCCGATGGCTATCACGGAGGAATTCAGTACCCACGTAGCCAAGGAACTCAGCCGGGGCTGCGAGAAACTCTCTGTACAGTACAACCAAGTGCTGGAGATCAAATTCAGGATACCTGGCAGCTATCTTGAGGATATTGTCCAATACATAATACCAAGAGTCCTTACTTCGCTATTTGCGAAGAGCATGGCGGCAAAGTAAGAGTCCTTCGATCCTGGGTATGATGGTGCCCGGCCGCTATGTATGATGCTGACATCGTCAGAAATACTTGACCAAGACTTCTCCGTCTGATTATTGACTTAAATCAGCAAAACTTCAACATCAACTGGAGCAGTCAGGCCTACCTCTTCGTGAATTCCCTGAACAAGGCCCTTTACTTCTTTAGTCGCGCCGGTTCGCTGAAGGCAAAGTGGAAGGGACTTAGGGTCAGTTTCGGGTTTGGAAGCGTCCCAGAGAATCACCTCAATGGGTTGTTTCTTCTCAAACCGGCTTTTCCAAACCTCATTCCCAAGCCAGCGCAGCTTCTTTAAATCCTCGCTGATAACGTTTCCACAAGGGGCCGCAGGATGATGTTCAGTCACCCGGCCATACTTGATGGCTAGGTGCTGGAAGGAAGAGAGGAACACGGAGCCATCGGGCTCATTGGCTCTATCAGATACCTTATATTCAGGGCGAGTGTACTACCTGCAGTTAGTGCCAATGTAGGTACTCAGATAAAAAATGAAATCACTCATAATCAAGGGCTCTGATGGAACAAGAAGGTATAAGTGATCCCCGGTGACCAAGGCATGCGTCTGGAGAGAGCGATATGGCAGGGTACTCCAGAGCAAGTCGACTAATGCTGAATTGAAGTCGTGCATTCTCACTGTAACTGTCACATCAAGCTTTGGCCACTTGATCTTGAGTTCACGAAGTGGCTGGGTAGTTTTGTGACCATCCATTGCAAATATAGGATTTTGAGGAGGGCAAGATAAGTCAACTATATTCGTTTGAAATAAACGTCTTTTCAAAATGATTCTCGTTCACAGCTCCTAGTCGTGTAATGCCGACCTTTTATATTTCACAATAGCATGTCAGGGGTTACAGATGCCGTACATAGATTCAAGAGATCTGACAAGTCAAGATGACGTAGAAAACTGTCATAAGTTTAGGGTGAATATTCCGGGGTTGACCGCTCTGTTAATTGACCGATTTCCTTCCCTGCGCACGTGACATTGTTTGTTTTGTGCTTTTTGGCTATTTCGGGCGGAAGTGCTGTCGAAGTATTATCTCATCGGTCATGCAGTAAGCAATAGCACAATGATTGAGTTAAGGCTGGTACTGGTTTTCAACGATTTTACAATGCAACGCGGTGTATGCTATTCCAAGTGTCAAGAAATAGGATCATACTGTCTTTTTACCATGTGTCAAAGTGCAAGGTTGAATACATGGATTTTACATGGTAT